>FIZR01011410.1:0-65411 GCA_900060175.1 Ferrisia virgata
TACTTGACTGTTACCGTTTTTGTAATATACCCTTATAACTTAACCAGTCAAATGAGTTTCCTCAAAACCATGAAAAAAATTGCAAAAAAATAAAAATGCGATCGAGGTGTCGAGAAAAAATTGCTGAAATGAAAATAACATTCTGTCAAATTTTGGGTAATAGGAAAAGGAGACAATAAAAACTAATGCTCCAAAACAAGATGTTTCACAGAATTGCTTATGATGAATGTGAATGAAGTGTGAATGGAGTGGACTGAACTGGGTGAAGCCTTTGTTCTGTTTTGAGCATCACAATTTGTACGAAACTAAATTGTAAAGGTTGATTGATAATAATAATAAGAAAAAGTATTAGAAATATTTTAGGTATAAGTAATTACCAATAAAAGCTATTCTCCCTTTCCCCCTCCCATTAAAAATGGCGAGCTGAATGAAGAATCAGACCTCATGATCGTGTTTAAAAGGTTCGATTTGCACGGTGACGACACTAATATTATGAATTGTGAAAATTTACCTAAAACATGAGAAAAAAGAGAAAAACTGGGTCGATAACCAAAATTAAACTCTTTCTGTGGCCAAAAACTTGGCATTCATCTTTTTAAATGTATTTTTCACTCTGAATTCGAATCTGTAATCGAAATTATTCTGCTAGATGATGTTTTTTTCGAAAAAAAGATACAAACGTTACTTGGAAATATTTTAAACTTTTTGCTGCTCCAAGGTGATATTGATGTGAGTAGCTGAAACTCACAAAAGGCACATCTAGTACCTCTATTAATTCTGCATATCAAATTTCACTACTCTACCTAAATTGAGAGGCGAGATGTAGATGGAACAGTCTTTTTCAAGGAATCCCATATCCCCCCTCCCACCTGGTTGACCTGGGAAGCTGATTTTTTAATATGATAACAAATTTTGATTCTATATCGATTAGTTTGAAAACCAACAATTTTTGCGACGTTGACCATTGCGCCCCCCACCCAAATTTTGGCATAACTAAATTTTGACCTAACGTCATCGTCACTTGAAAGTATCAAATCTGTTAGTTCTGAGCACATAAAAAGCGTAACTTATCGTGCAGAGTGGGCATTTTATCGGTTTTTGTGTGGTATCTGCACTGTTTTTAATTTTTTCATCTATTTTCCTGCACTTTTAGAATTCTGGAAATTTTTATGGCGTATTCTTACATAAAAAACACATTTAAAAAAATTTCGTAATTGATGATATTTTGGTTTTTTGGTAATTATCATTTGAAAATTACAAACGCGTGTAACAAAAAGAGAAATCATTGGAAAAAATTGAAAAAAAAACCTGTTTATACCTTTCATTGGTATGAAGTCGCTGCAAAAATTTCAATTTTCTGTCTTCATTGTACGATGAGAACAGAAAAATCAATTGAAAAACACATTTTTGCCTATATCTCTGGAAATAGACGTGATGCGAATCTAAAATTTTGGTCAACATTTTTTTTTTAATAGGGTTCACCTTTTGGCATTGGGATCGTTCAGAAAGCTTTCGGGGACAGATTTGGCCTCCTTAACCATACATCCCCTTTGACTAGCTATATTTTTTTATTCAACTTCTTTTCTCTATCGCGTTTAGGAACTAAGTTAGGCAAAGTTATTGGTAAAAAACCGGGTTTTGGGGGCATAAGTACTAGTTTGATTTTGTCCGATTTGGGATACGTTGTTTAGGGGGTGGTGAACTACAATCCTGCGAAAAAAAAAATATGGCCAAAAATTTTTCCGTCATTTTGTCATTTTTTACGCTAATTTGACTGGACTATATCCATATTTTGACCTATCTTATGTGTAGTATGCAATTTTACCATACCGAAATATGTTGGCAAGTACGGGGTAAAAATAACTTATGAACGCATTCTTCGTCTATAATATGAATACATATGCATACGTAGGTAGTTTCGTATGCATATTTTCGAAACATATCCGAAAATACGTATTATTTTTCTCACTTCCCATTCTAATCTAGAACGATTATATCTCATCACTTAGTCTGTGCTTTTACTTCACCGTGGTATACGGTGCACTTATCCAGTCATAGTTAAAATAAACGAGCTCACGTCCGACCCCAAATTACCAATCGTGTATAAAATGCCTAGTTGAAAATTCAACCACCGCCATCCCATCGACAAGCGGCCCGCGGCCGGAAATTCAATTACTCGACAGTCCGGCGATTATTTTAATTCTTATCGCTGAATTAAAACCTATAAGACAGGGTCGCCTCTACTCGTCTACCTCCGTATACTTGGTAAAATTTATCTCTAGTCAGAGATCTCGTTTTTCTCAGAAAATAAAAAGGAAATTAACTTCAGTTATCTGTCACTCGTAACTCTCGTTGCTTTTGTTTTTACTACGGATAATTACGGTATAAGAAAACTACTCGAACGAAATTTAAAAAGCGTATAGAAATTAATTCAATTAGCTATACGATTCGATTATTATCAAAAGTAATACAACTTCAAGAGTTGAAAATTTCGATAAATCGAAAGAAAAATAAACGAAATATTACGATAAGGAAAATCGCGATCAGGTACTCGACAATGATTTACTTTCAACTTGAAACGATCGTATTGATATTAACAAATTATACAGCGATTTGCGATCGGATTTTTTAAAAATCGTTTCACTCGTAATGTTTTCTCGTCCAGGACCTATATTAAATCCACATACCAAATCTCAACTTCGTAGACCAATTGGAGGGGGGAGGGAGGTGGATATGCGAACAATAAACTTAAAAAATAAGGAAAACCGGCCAAAAAACTACATTTTTGGAGCTGTGAAGTGGTGCAATGAGTACGAAAAGTCGAGAGCTTGAAAATATACATCTAGGACCCTACCAAATTTCAACTTCCTAGCTCATATTGAAGGGAAGTTCTGCGAGGAAAGAACTCAAAACATAAGAAACACCGCCCAATAACCACATTTCTGTGCAATGGGTTTGAAAAGTCGAAGCCCCCAAAAGGCACAGCTATGGCCTCTACTAAGACAACATGCCAAATTTCAACCTCCTAGCTTAATTTGGAGAGAAGTTACAGTCCTCTATCAAGGTCAAAAAGAGGGGGAAATCTTCATATCTCCCCTTCTAATTGGCCTAGTAGACGGTTCTTGAGTACGTTATATAACTTTAGATTGTCTATCAATCGGCTCAAAAAGGAACAATGTATACGATTTTAGCCCCTTATCTCCCCATCCCCCTGATTTGGGTATAACTGAATTTTAACTCGAGCTAACGTCCATTGAAGAATATAAAATCTTCTGCCGATGCAAGCCCATTTCCCAAATTTGATCGATATTGGTCGGTATCCAACTGAAGAAATATATTTTAGTTTTGGAAAAAATAAATAAATCAATGCATAAATGCATAGATAAAATAAATATCTGACATGGCTAAAAGTGGTCGTACTAGTCTTCTAGGACCATATTCATATACAAAAAATAAACCATAACTTACGTCCTCGCTTCGCTAGGGTTCCTTGCATTAAGAAAAACTAGCCAAAAAACTATATTTTTGTAGCAATGTAGGGAGGGCGAGGGCTGCAATGAGGATGAAAACTCAAAACGCCCAAAATGCACATCTAACACGTATACCACATTTCAACTTCACAACTCAATTTTCAGAGCTGTGAGGGGGTACAATAAATCTGAAATGTCGAAACTCCCAAAAAGCACACCTATGCTCGAACGAAGTGTTGTACATAGCAGATTTCAACTTCCACGCTCAATTTGAAGGGGTGATAGGTGAGGAAGAGTCCTTTTTCAGAATGAAAAAAAGGAAAACCCCTCATATCTTCCCCTCCTAAACGACTTGGAAGGTTGATTTTTGAATATGTTATTCAACGACAATCTTTGCGTTTTGGCACCTCAGCACCCCCTCCCTCAAATTTGGGCATAACTGAATTTTGATCCAAGGTCATCTCCACTCATAAAATCTAATCCGCCGCCAAACTGAGCCGATTGGCCTAATTGAAGAATTTTTGGTCGGTATCGAGCCGAGTAAATGATTTTAGTGTTTGGGGAAAGAAACGGGCCAAAAAACCACATTTTAGGGTCTGTGAGGGCGGTGCAATGAGTCTGAAATGTCGAAACTCCCGAAAGGCACACATAGCAGATTTCAACTTCCATGCTCAATTTGAAGGCGTGATGGGAGAGGAAGAGCCCTTTTTCAAGGTCGAAAAGAAAAAAATCCCTCATATCTCCCCTCCTAACTGACCTTGGAGGCTGAATTTTGGATTTGTTATGCTACTTTAAATTGCCTATCGATTGCCTCAAAAAGGAACAATTTTAGTAGCGATTTTAACCTCTCTGCACCCCTCTCCAAATTAGGGCGTAACCAAATTTTGACCTAAGTTCAACCGCTTTCCAGAATATCTAATCTGTTGCCAGTCAAAACCTATTTCCCAAATTTAATTGTTTTTGCTCGGTATCGAGCTAAGCGAATGAATTTTAGTTTCGAGAGGGAAAAATAAGAATAAATATGTGACATGATGAAAAATGGTCATAATGGTGTTCTAGGAACCCAAAATGGACTTTGTGGATATCGCTCCCTTCATCTGGCATGCGATAGTTTGATTTTCATTGACAATATAGCGTAGTAAAATCAGGTTAAAAAAAGGGGGAGAAAAAATAAGCGAAATCGTGCCAAATCAGTACGGTTCATCGCTTTCGGAGCGTTGGTGTCGCGAAAATATCGTACCTACCTACATATTTTATGAGCTAAACTCAAGAGATTCTTTTGAGTCATCTGACCTTCGAAATCTCTGCAATGGACCGTTACAAAATATGCGTATACGCTAGAGTAGACATATGTTTCAGAATTTTTTTCTTTCTCTTTATTTATGTGACCGAAAAAAAGTACTGTATACGAGGTCGAGCTCGAATTTATGAACAATCAGAGTTGTTATCCGTTTCTCGTCAACAACGTGCATGTACAATTAGAAACGAATATACATTGAAACCCTTTGTAAAGAGCAGAAAAATGCTCATCTTACAATTGGAATGCAAATCAAAGTGTGTATGAATACGACCGAGATGATATACGTAAAACGAAAGATGACCATCTTCAACGTAGGAACTGTATGAAATAAGAGACGATATAATTTCTCGAATTAGATTTGTACTCGTAGATAGTAAGCCTTATACTACGTACAACAATAACAGTTTTATTTTCATTGTTATTCTCGAAAAGTTTAATATTTCTCATTTATCTATTCATTTGCAAACATCTTACTTCCTTTTACGCTACGAAATCCTTCAATTTTTATATCACGTTCGTGTCAATCTGGTCAACCTGATCATGAAAAATACACACCTCCTGCTAAGTCGAACGTTGACCTTCGACTGGTATTACGCGTACAAGATATCAATCACAATACGACCATTGTTTGTGTTGGAAAAAAAAATTTGGAAATCGTATTTCCACCGAGTATTAAAAAAAAAAAAAATATCATACATAGTTTTAGAAATATCTACGAGTTAGTATAGACTTGATCGTAAATTTTCATTACGAAAGATGAATTTTTAGTGATGTCCATTCATCATATTTATTTACGTATTTACGATCAAATAATCATTAAATTTTGAAAATTGAAAATCATCGTATGCATATACAATACACTAAAAAATAGGAATGATGTGAAAACAAGGTAAGCAAAAAGAGAATTGAGCCCGCGTGTCTACGAACGTTGGCGGCTGGCTCTCGCGACAGGTTACAAACGTTACGCGGAACATCACGTTAGGGCTTAACGCGTCCTTTTCAAACTCGTTTTAAAGTATTTCAATCGATTTTCGAAAAAAATATGTAATAACCTTTTTTATTGGAAATTTAACCAGCTATATTTTTTGATCCAACTTTTTTTCTATATCGCGTTTAGGAACAAAGTTAGGTACAGTTATTGGTAAAAAAAAAAAACCTGCTTTTGGTGACACAAATGGGTATATTGGGGGAGAAGCACCTATCCAATATTGTTCGATTTTGGATATATTGTTTAGGGGGCGTTGATCTACAATTCTGCGAAAAAAAATTTTGGCTAGAAATTTTTCTTTCATTTAATGTCAATTTAACTGGGCTAATAGCTATTTTTGTGTAATTTTATCGGGCTAAAAAAAAGTATATTTTTGACGACGTTCCTATACGTAATACGTTGTATCGTGAACAAGAACTAGCATGTTCGTTGGTTTCCACGAAGTATCTACCATTTAACACGATCTACGTATGCACTATTAGGTGCATGCCTAGAACATGAGATGTTTGCAGAAAAAAAAAAATTGTTTAGTCGACTATTCATCTTGATCAAATCGAAGGGTATACGTGATTCGTGACGAATTATCGCATCAAGTTTTTCGAATAACGTAAAAACGCCAACATCGAATGCAAATTTTTCAAATGTTTACGTGTAATTTACTCTCATTAACCTTTTGATGTGATTCTATAAATAAAACGTCTCATCTGGGATGACGCGTTTTGCCTTAACGTACCCAGCAGCCGTGTTGGATTATTCTTAGTTTTTTTTTTTTTTTTTTTTGAAAAAAATTTTTATTTTTTTTTTTTTTTTTTTTCGAAAAAATTTTTCTCTTTCTATTGTCGGTACATATGACTCATATAAGCAACATATGCGAAATTTTTCGAATCTTAATTCTAATGTAAGCTCTTTAATTTTAATTTTGCAGCTGGAACTGAAATTACTGGTACATCATATGGGTGGCAGTGTCCGTAAAGAGATGCATTGTAAAGTCACCCACCTGATAGCGAAACTATGTAGCGGAGAGAAGTATTTTTACGCGATGACCTTTCGAGTTCCTGTCGTATCTGAGACTTGGGTACACGATGCGTGGAAAAATAGAGACGTAATCGGATTCAACGCTGCCGAAAATGATTTCGTAAGTTGACTGTTATTTTTATTTTTTTTCTTCTTCTTCTTCTTCATCGTGCATACGTGTATTACGATTATCATTATTATTATTGTACAAATGTATTTACGTGTTGAAGTTAGATCTAGATCAATGATTTTTCAAGTATTGTTTATTCAACGCAACGCGAGTATTCAACATTGATGAATGCGATGTGTATACGTAACATGTCATTTGCACCTATAAGAGTCTACTTTCTTCGTATAATGACGTTTTAAGTCAAATAGAGTGTTAACGAAGATTAAAACGATACATATTTGTTATTGTCGATCATTTATTGCGAGTATTCGTATAGAAATTTCCGCGAGGAATTTTCATCTTTCTTATCGTTTGCTTGCACATATGTGTAGATAGGTTTGACCTGAAAAATTGCATCGTTCGATTGCATGTAGAAGTGTTTTTCAATTAGGTATTTGAGCTTTAGATAATACATTTGTAATTATACTCAATCGAAAAGATAAGCTCTATTAAATTATTCCCCATTTGTAGTACCTTCAGCTTATTTTCCTTTCGTACTGTTACAAAAATTTGATTCTTAAAAATTCGAAGAATTTAATTTATCAAATATTACGTTTGCTCAGCTGTCCAAAATATTTCAATTCAAGTAGGGGAGTACCTCAGATATTTTCCTTGTTTGATAATCGAATAATAAAGCCAGTACAATTTTTTAAATCTATTGATAGAATTATTCAGATGGGCAAAAAAAATTTCAATCGAAGAAACTCCAGTGAGGAGTGATGGGATGTATGACGCATTCTACCATTGTACTGCACTTTCGATTCGATTATATTTTTTTTAATACACATGTCACTTTTCGAGGTAAACATGTAATTTCCACCTGTCTTGACACAGAAAACGCTGGAAAGGTCGAGCTTTTAGTCCAAAAATTATCATATGGTCTGGAGTAGAAACGTTAACTTTTCAAAAAAATGATTATGATAAAAAGAAAAGTAGAAAGAAGGATGTTACGAAAAGTAGACTCGTTCCATGCCAACACGACCCATAAGTAATTTCGAGACCTTCGATTTGGCTCTAATTTCAATTTTTTTTTCTGTGAGTTCTTCTCATTGCTCTAGTGAGAAACTATCGTCATTTCGTTATCAACTTTTTGGAGGGGCTAGAGGGGTGTTGGCGCAAGTTGAACTGTTCAGATGAAAGTTCAACTTCTCATGATGGGTACGATAGTTGAAAGCTTTCAAAAAAAAAAAAACGGGAAAACTATCTATGACTAGACCTTTTTATGTTTATTTCAACTGTTCAATTTTCAAGATGGAACCTCAACATTTTTCCTTTTTAGGGGGAAATTTCGGATTACCAATGTGTAATGCTAAAATCAAAATTTTTAAATTTACAAAATAATTCTCAAAGTTATTAAAGTATCAAGGCAGTTCATCTAGTTCATAAAATTGGCTAAAGAATCGACTGAATCGAACATAAGATAAAAATTTGATAAATATTGGTAAAAAGTGCAGAAAATTAATTAAATGATGAAAAAAAGGTTAAAAACTTTTGAAAACTGAGAAAAATATAACGAAAATGGATGAAAATTCAGCTAAAATATAAAAAAAATCGTTGAAAATCATCGAAAAGAGCATAAAAAATTAACTAAAATGGGTAAAAGTGAAGAAAATTAATCGAAAATCGTGCAAAAAAAATCATCGAAAATTAGATGAAAATTTATGAGTATCGGTGAAAAGTGTAAAGAATTAATAAAAAATTATGAACAAACGTTAAAAACTTTAGAAAACTGGGAAAAATATGACGAAAATGGGTGAAAATTTTACAAAAATTGGTGAACATTAATCTAAAATTTGAAAAAGGCTATTAAAAATTATCGAAAATTCGGTTAAAAATTACATAAATTATATAAATACTAAGGGGTAGATAATAGATCAAAAATTACAAAAAATTGTGGAAAAATTGGTAAAAATTGATTTAAATTATGAAAAATATTATTAAAAGTCATCGAAAATTGAGAAAAACTAGTTGAGAATTATCAAAACTTGGTTAAAAGTCAAAAAATTAACCAAAAAACACGAAAAAATGAGTGAAAATTTTCCAAAAATATGATAGAAAAAAAAACGTTGAAAATCATCAAAAATTGCGAAAAAGTTGTCGAAATGGATTAGAAATTTACCTAAATTATGAAATAAATCATTGAAAATCGACGAAAATTGAGTAAAATTTTGGTGAAAATGAGAAAAATGTGTAAATAGTCAATCAAAAATCACAAAAAAGAAATGTTGAAAAATGGTAAAAATTTACCCAAACTATGAAAAAAATCGTTGAAAATTATCGAAAATATTTTGTAAAAATTTCATATAAATGATTAAAAAATTTTAAGAAATTGATCAGAAATACTTAAAAAAATGTTGAAAATCTGGTGAAATATGACTTGAAGTATAAAAAAAAAAAAATACTTGAAAATCATAAAAGCTCGTGGGAAAATAAGTGAAAATTAACCTGAATTATGAAAAAAATCGTTAAAAATCATCGAAAATTGATTAAAAATTCGACATCGGTGAATAAAAAATGATGAAAATTGACCTAAATTATGAAAACATGAAAATCAAAAAACCAGGTCAGTTTTATTATTCCTTTAACTTTCGTAATGGCGGTTACTCATTCTCTTTTTTTTAAAAAAAAATCATCTTCAATTATTATCAAACACTCATAAGCTTAATATAAAATCAATAACGAATTTCAACTTATAAAATTGACCATTATACTTCTTTTCACTTCCTTTTGTCATTTTATTAAAAATTTTTTTGAGCCCAGCGAAATTTCAACTTTGTCCTACATGCATATTTTTCATCAAAATTGAGCTAGAGGATTAAAATGTGACATGTAGAAATAGTGGTGAGAATGATCCTTTGCGGACGTTTTGGTACTTCCGACTTTTCAACTTTATTGCATCTTCTCGCAGCTTGATAAAATTAATTTTTTGTGAGAATTTCGTCTTATTTCAATCATCATACCTCACAAAATCTCCCCTCTGAGCCGAGTTAGGGAGTTGAAATTTGACATGTAGCTTTAGCAATGGTCCAAGGGTGCCTTTTTTTTGGGGGAGTTTCAACATTTATTCCGATATAAATCACCCCCCCCCCCCCCCCCCCCGGAACAATTCACCTAGCTCCAGTATTTTACGAAAATCAAGCGTAAAATGATTGAAAATTGAATTTCTAATTCTGAATTGCATGTCGAGTCTACTCCAGTGTTTGTTAACAAAGTAGAAGAACTTTATTGGAGCAAAAGTAGGTGAAAGGAATAAGGAAGAGATACTTTTTGGCTGCTGGTTAAAAATTTTTGCGCGGTACTTTTATGGTTCTGTATTTTTTTTTTTTTTTTTTACTTTTTTATTATGCTGGGCGTGTATATTGAATGATAGATACTTCACTGATCAGTGATCAGTCTATGCGTTATTCAGTATTTTATCGAAAATGTTTGTATAGTTTTAATTTCTCGTGAATTATTTATGGCAGGATATCTCTATTTATTCTTTTAATTTGCGAATTGAAATACACCTGGTATATAGTTTCATATTTCAACGACGCATTGTTCTGTGAAAAAATATGTCGCATACCTATCTAACCTACCTATAAATATTTTTTAGCGACGGTAAAAGTACAAAAATAGCCATAATGCTTATCGCGTAAAATTTCTATTAGAAATTTTTTCAGGTTTACATTTTTGTGATATCGTATCATCGAATGAGAATACAAAATTTACACATTTTTTCACATGGGAAAATACGTATTATACGAATCTACAAGCATCTTGAAAAATTAAATATGTGCTAATTGATTCGAAAAATAATATATACCTGATTCGATAATACGACCAAGATCTCTGTGTATAAATTCATTCTGCGTATAATCAGCCGATTAAATAAACGTGTAAATGATTTCCAAGATGGTATAAGTAATTGAATTAACAAAACGTTTCATTTGTTTTGATTTTAGATTTCCAAATATAAGCTGAAACCATTCCACGGAAGTCGGATATGTTTCTTAGGATATCCAGAAGAAGAGAAAAACCATATGATAGAAGTTCTACGTGAAAATGGCGGAGAGCCAACGGATATCGTGGATCAGAGTTGTACCCATCTTGTAAGTATCATTTTGTTGGTACCAATCGTTCACTTGAGTACCATTTTTTTTTCTTTCACCTTGCGTTTTAAATCAAACGTGCGACAACTTATCGAATGACAAATTTTTACCTAGCGTAACTTCCGTGTTCTGAATTTTAACGTTTTTTAAACGTTTATTTCGAATTAAGTTCGGTATGTTCGATCGAGTTTGTTGTTCTTTGCAAATTTTTTTCTCCACTATTTCACGATAGTTTTTTTTTTTTTTTTTTTTTTCCGTTTTTTATCATTATGTAAATACGCGATGTGTGTTGAAAGCTGGTGCCTAAAGTAGAGTTTTTTTCCTTAATTTTTTTAGACGAATGCGAAATCACACGTTAATAGTTTTAATTTCCTATTTAAGCATACATAGTTGCCTTGCTGATAAAACGTTTTATTTATTTTTCACTGTGGCTTTAGCTTTAACGCATATCCGTATAATTATGATTACGGTATTCGCCTTCATACCACGTACATATTGTATTAATTAGGTATCCTAAGTACGAGATTCGAATATTTTTCAAGAACAGAAGGGTATTTTTATTTCGAGTGAATCTTTGTATACAGGGTGCTTCGCATCAATAGTACTTCGTTCATACCACAATAATTAGAGCAACTCAAGTTGAACGTACGTATAATGTTTTGCCTATCATAATCATTACAAGGGGCAAAGATACACATCCGAAGTCATTTTCAAAAAATCCTGCTTCTTATGCAAAAACGCTAGGGACGTTCGGTTTGCGCTATAGTGTAACGTATATGGTGTAGTATTTCTAAAAAAAAAAAATTTTAAGCAAAGGTCGAGTAGTTCTTGAAATATTTTGCATAATGTAAGAAAAAACATTAAAATTTCGCAAAAAAATTTCAAATTTTTGTTCTTAACTTTTGAAAAAACTTCTGAAAGTATCCAATTAGAGAAATTTTCTTGAAATAATAAGGTACCTCTTACCACTTGGCACGACTATACTTTCTCCAAGTTGTTAGAAATTTTAAGAAAAAATTTCGTTACAATTTTTTTTGCTTTTTTTAAAGAAAATGAATTTTATTTTGCTAAAATATTGAACTAATTTAGAAAAAATACAAAATATTGAGTAAATTTTTTAATAAGATTACGTTTTTTGCAAAGTAATTTTCTTTGTGGAAATTTTTTTTTTAAATAATACAAAATTTCATAATTATATTTTTCCCCCAAATTTCCAGACATCTCGGAAAAAATATAATCGTGCCAAGTGGCGGAGGGTCCCTGATTATTTCAAAAAAAAATTTCCAATTGGATACTTATAAGAGCTTTTCTAAAAGTTGAGGCAGAGATTTGAAATTTTTTTACGAAATTTTAGTATTCTTCTTACATTATTCAAGATATTTCACGAACCACTCGACCTTTACTTTCAATTTTTAGCCTGGTTTTCTGTGTCATATTGTCAATGAAAACTAGGCTAGAAGAGTCTACAGACCTATGGTGGATAAAGAGGTAGAGGTAATACCTACAAATTCCATTTTGGGGTCCTAGAAGTCCATTACATCTATTTTTGGCCATATCACATGTATATTTTAATTTTATTTCCCTCCAAACTGAAAATCATTTACTTAGCTCGATAGTCGATACCAACACAAATCGATAAAATTTGGGAAATAGGCTTTGATTGGCGAGGTTGTGCCCTGATTTGGAGGAGAGGATGCGGAGAGGCTAAAATTGCTAAAATTGTTCATTTTTGAGCCAATCGATAGGCCATCCTAAGTTGTATAATACATCCAAAAATTACCTTCCTAGGTCAATTGAAAGGGGAGATATAATGGTTTGCCGCCATTTTGACTTTGAAAAAGGGCTACTCCCCCCCGATTCCCCTCCAAATTGAACTAGTAAGTTTAAATTTTGTATAAAGACGATATGCGCTGTAGATGTGTCTTTTGGGGGTTTCGACTTTTCAGCTTCATTTTGCACCCCATCATAGCCCCGAAAATGTAGTTTTGACATAGATATGTCTTAGGGCTGGGGATCAGTTTCTAAAAACGTTACGTTTTTGATGTAACGTTTTTTGCAGTGTTGCCAATCATAATGATTTTTGCGTGAAATTTCCCTAATAATTGCGAAGAATGGAATTTTATTTTCAAAAATATAACATTTCAGTGTTGAAAATGGGAATTTGGCGTTGAAATTCAAAGTTTGAAGCACTGTTTCAGATTTAGATGATTTTTGGGATTTATGTTAAAATGTTGACGCGGATATGTCTAATTCAAAAAATTATAAATTGAAAAAAGTCAAAATAAAGATAATAAAAAAATAAAATGACGAAAAAAATTAAAAAAGAAAAAGAATAGAAAAATAGAAAAGTTAGAAAAATTGGAGAAGAGTAAATATTTTCAATTTGAAGTTTTTGATCCAAAACTTGCGATTAAAGATGATCATGAATTATTTGTGCACTTAATGTTAAAATGTTGATATGGATATGTTATATATTCATGATCTAGAATTTTTCTCTGAACGTAAAGTGCTTAAAGTTTTGGTTGGGTTTTCTTATTTTTTGAGTTTGTTCCTCGCATAACCGCTTCCAAATTGAGCTAAGAAATTGAAATTTAATTTATAGATTTAGTATAGGTCCTAAGTGTGTCGTTTCGAGGTTTCGAATTTGCAGCCTCATTGCACTTCACTAGAGCCCAAAAATGTAGTTTTCGGTCAGTTTTTCTTATTTTTGACTTTTTTCGCCGCCCCCCCCCCCGTTGCAAACCGGACCTCCCCAGCATTTTTGAATAAAAAGTTGCAAATTTTTGAACGCGACCTCAGATTTTCAGTTTAAAATATTTCAAATCCGTATATCTTTGCTCCTGCAATGATTAGGATCGACAACACATCATGCGTATGTCCGACTTGAGTTGCACTGCTTGTGTTATGAAGGAAGCGCTATTGTAACGAAATACCCTGTATTGGTAACTTGAGAACTTATAATTTTTTTTTTTACGTACCTTTATTATACGTATAGGTCTAAGTACCTAATATTTTTACTATCCAACTTTAGAATAATTTCATATTATTGTGGTGCAGGTCACGGACAAATCATTGAATTCATTTCGCGTCCTATCCATGATATCCTATTCATCTTATAAACGTCCTAATAATTCGTGCACTCCTGACAGTATGGCTGGCGCGAAAGATGACGCCATCGTTGTACCTCCTCCTAAAAAGATAAAATTTGATCCTGAAAATGTGGTCAAAAGAGACGACACCAATTTAATCGTACCGATTAAAAAGCTAAAATACAATACGGATAATTTGGAAAACCTCGATCCAAATTCAGGCTCGACAAAAAGCGAAAAAATTTACAAATCTTTGACCGTGCTAGGAGAGAGTAACATAACTCGACGTAGGTTACAAAGACGACAAAATCAACAAAAATCTATTACACCTAAAGTATTCGAAACTACTTGCGAAGAAAATCCGTCACCGAGTCAAGGTGAATCGAATGATCTGGATCCGTTTGTCGAACGATTACCGTCCAGTTTCCAAAGGAATCATACACCGAATACGTTCTCCTTTGATCGTGAGGACGACATTGTATCATACTTTTATACTCCTCCAGGTGTTCCTAATTTTCGATGTTTTCCTGATACTTCATATTTATCCATCGATAGTCTAGACGAACGTGGGCTAAACCAAGACGAATCCGCCAATAATTGCGATACGGTATATTTTTTTCCTGATTTTTATCGTTTTTTTTTTCTTCGTATAATTGTGCTACGCTTTTTGTTGATCAATGAAAAAGAAAAGTATCGCTTGTGTAGTTTGGCTTTTGTGTAGTACGTTGGCTGTTACGTATTTTGTGTTTAGTACGCATTTGAAGTAGAATTATCCGCAGTATTCGTATAGTGCGAAAGTTTCTAGTTGTTTTCAAATACGTATTTGCTGATTTATCTTACTCTTACCGAGTCCAGTGAGCAGTGGAAAGGGGGAGGGTTTCGTATTTGCAAAATGGTTATAAATGTATTCGCCATTTTCAATAAGTCGCGTCGTAAAATTAACAATAAATATTAACGATCGAATGCTAACGGAAGGCTGAACTAATATGCTCTTACTTAATTTATCGAAATTATGTACCATTGTAATCGCTATATATTCACGTTTTATCGATGTTGGCAGGTTTGTGCTATAATTCTCAACTCCTACGCCCTCTTTATAGTACACTTCCATTACGATGGAAATGTCATAAAATAGAATTTTTTTTTTAATTCATCATTTTTTAAGTATTGTGAAAATTCGTCGTTGAATTGATGGAAATAGGCAGTTGATCGCAAATATTGAAAAAATATTTTTAAAAAGATCTTAGTTTGTTCGTGCCTTGTTCCATTTCGAACCCATGCAAATCTGACCTTAATGCTTTCGATTTCACTCAACATTTTTTTTTTCAGTTTTGCTATCATATTGATCAACTTTTCGGTGATTTAGGGCCCAGTGTGGGGCATGAGATAGTCGTATCGAAAATGTAAGTTTATCGAGGCGGCATTCAGTAGACCTATCAAAAGATTAAGTGAATATTCGCACTTGGCGACCTCAAATTAGTAAAAATTAATGTATTAGTTCAGTTTTTATAACTTAATTAAATTTTGACCTTATAGAGGCGGCTTGTGCGAGAGAGATGTAAAGGGATTCGATAAAAAAAAAAAAGCAATATTCAATGTAAATTAGTAAGCGTCGATATGTCTTCGTTTTTTTCCATTTTTTTTTTTTTTTTGAATTTTCACCAAAATTGAAAACCTTTGAGTCTCCTAAGGATGTTACGATCCGAATTTGAAAATCAATCAGTTGAAACAAACATAAAATTTTTTCTTCATGCTGACTTTTTCAGATTTTTAAATGGTAGCCATAAACTTCTATGCTCATAATGAAAAGTCGAACTTTCATTTCAATAGTTTCACGGTGAGCTTTCGAAATTCAAGATCTTACAAAAAAATTTATGCAAAATCGAAAGATCAAAGATCAGATTTAGGTGGGTTTCACGTAGAATGAACCTCGTATCAACTGAACTTTTCGTTTAATACTTTCACTTTTATATGTTTCCTTTCTTATCTCTATTTCTCCGAATTTCACTTTTTATTTTTTTCTCATGCTCGAGTGAAATTTTTCTTTGAACTCAGGTTCATCATTTCTTTTTCATTTTCACCACAAATACAGTGTGTTTCAGGGTAGGAATAAGGTATTTCAGTCAAATACTAGGCAACACATACTCAGTCTATGTACGTATGTTTGCCTAGCTTCTGAGTCGCTGAGAATGAGCGACTCAGCTTCGAACAATATTTTTTTCAATTTTGTATTAAGTTTTCAAGCGAGTGCTGCTTGAGAACCAAAATAGGTTAAGATGTGGAATTTATTCGAGGGAAAAGAGAATTTCATCTAGATTAGAACGGTGTAGTTGGTTTTTGTAATAGTGAAGCAGAGAAGCTCGCAGTTGATAAGATAATGCGAAAAACATACACCCAAACCTTCAATATTCATCATTTTTGTTGAATTATTCAAAAATTTGTTTCCATGACACATTAATTTAATTAATGTTATTGGTAGAAAAAAGTTTGCTCATTTCAATGCCACGAACCTCTTTTCTCTATCTCATTCGGATGAAAAATTATAAGAAATTGAGTTTTTTTTGAAATTTCATTCGTTGTGAAAGAATGAAATACTAGAAGATGCGAGTTTTTTTATAATTTTGATTCAAAATATAGATTTTTTTCCAATTTGAAATCTAATAAATTTGATCTAGTTGTTGAGGGAGGGAGGGGGTGGCGTTGAATTGAAAAGTTTCTGAAAATTTGGTAATAGTTTATTTAAAAAGTAGTAATTTTTCAAGCAAAAAAATCGTTGGAAAACTCTATTTTAAACCAAATGAAAAATAATTAGAAAATCTTCAAAAATATAAAATTTTAGGATACCTCAAAATAAGATGTGTAAAAATTGGAAAAAATACTTGACAAAAGTACGAAAAGTGGAAAAGAATAAAGCATAAATTATTATAAATTTTGTTCCTGTCTTACCCTTCACCTCCTCTAATCTCATTTTTAAAATTAGATATCGAAATGAAAAAGTGTTTAATTCACGTTTTACCTGTCAATTGAAACGAGAAAAAAAGGTAGTTGAATTGAATTTTACATTCTCTGCGGTCTGCATCTTCTTCTGCCAGCTTGTTTGTTTTTTCCATCTTCCATTTAGTGTGAATTTAATCTGCGTAGGTATACTTTGGCTTATTTTTATTACCTATCTACATGTTTAAGGTGCCAAGATGGGCCGAATTTCGTTTTTTTAAAACATACAAAGGGTGACTGGGAGGTCTCAAAGTTGCGTAATAACTGTAAATTTTTGCCTCTGAATTAAATTTTTTTAACAAGCAAAATTCACTCCAAATACCAAAATTTTTACAAAGCATACTCTGAGATAAAAATAAGCGAAATGCCCTTGATTTCAAATTTTCAAAATTCTCAGAAAACACCAATAGGTATCTCTATATAAAATTTTAAGGCAAACAAATCTCTCTCCCCCCCCCCTCTTTAAGAATATTGAAAAACTTTTTTTTTGGAAAAAAAATTGCATTCATGCGTATTTCAGGAAAAATCATGATTATAATCCAAATATTCAGAAGAATATTGGAACTATCGACTTGAAATTTTTCCAAAATTTTCCTATCCGGGGAGGGGGAGGATTGGTGAAAGAAAATTTTGAATTACAGCATGCGGCGAACTCTAGGAGGGTACATGAAATTTTTTTCACCCAAGTATGCGTTTTGACGAGTATAATTTTTAGAATTTTTTTTCACAGCCTGGATCATTTTCAAAAACTTAAAAAACGCTAAAAATACATTTTTTTTCAAAAATGATGGCTAACACGATAAAAATGAATAGAAGTAAAGTTATTCGGCGTAAAATTTTATTTCAGATTATGTCATTAAAATTTTGGTTGAAGAGCATAATTCCAGAGTTTTCAGCGTGGGCGGATTGAGGACGGGAGGGTCAAAATGAAAACGAGAGATTTGAACGAAAAATAAATGCCGGATTCGTATTCAGCGTGTCTGAATTAGTCGAAAATCACTCTTTTCTTAATTTTTTCTGACCCACTTTCATAATAAGAAAAAAATTGCGATTTTATTTAAAAAAAAAATAAATTTAAAATACAACGACAACTTTTGTATCATTACCAAACGACAATTTATAATGAGAAAGCTTTGAAATTTTGTATATTTACTATACGTGTCGATATAAAATCGTAGGAAGGTCGCACCGAACTTTCGCAGGTTCATTTTGGAGGACCCAGGGGCATCCCCTCCATCAAATTTGGAGCAATACGTAGGTTGGTGATGTTGGTGTCGTTTTCGCATAAATTCAACCCACTGAATATTATAATGAAGCCAGGTTCAGTATTTGACCTCAATGAACACCTTATTTTGGATATTGTTACAGGTGTAAAAATTTGTTGGTAACTCTGTATTAAAACAAGGTATTGATTGAGGTCAAATAGTGAATCTGATTTCATCATCGTATTCAGGTGGCTCGATTTATGCTAAAACACATTTTTCATATTTTTCAATTAAATTAGTTAAAAATAGGAAAATGTTTCAAAAATGGAATTTTTATAATAGATTTTTAAGCGTTCTCAACGAAAATGATTCCCTCGTAGTCTTTTAGAAAGTTGTAAAAAAAAAATGCAATAGATGAATGAAATACGTTAAAACCCTTCTAAGAAGAATAATAAAGATGACCATTTGTCTGTAGTGATCAATTGATCATATTATTTATTTTTTTAAAAATTTTCCAACTTCAAGTCAGCTTTACTAATTGAAAAAATTAAATTAGGTGGTTAAAATTTTTCATTGCATTGTTTTGAAATTATTTCGCAACTGTTGTGGCCCCGCCTTTTGCATATTTCAAAAAAAGTAAAATTCGGTCAATTTTGTTTCGTACTTATCGATCCTAAAACCCACAATTTTTTTTTTTAAATTCGATCGTGGTGTAACGTTAATGAGCTATTTATCATTTTTACGAACCCCGCCCTTCTTATTTTTCTTAAATTATTAAATCAAACTCGACTATTATAGCACTTCGATTCTAATAATATTGATGATTTTTTTTCGTTGTGTTTTTAATGCTTCATTGATATAGATTAATCGGTAAGTTTTATTACAATTGATGTTCTAACAATATCTTTTCATTTACCTAATACTACGTTTGTTTTTAATTAAAACAAAAGATTCGAGTATAACTACGAACCATTGAATATTAAACATTAGATTTGAAAACTTGACCGGGAAACATGTTAATTTTATGTAAATTATATTTCGTTACGAAAATGAAAAATAAATTGAATATATTACCTACTCATATGGATACTTTGGATCGAGAAAATAAAATGAAAAAAAAAAAAAAAAAAAAAAAAAAAAAAAAAAAAAAAAACTTGATAAATTCGACGTGTGACGTATTTAGTACTTATTTCGGTATATTTTGTTATTTGGTAACCTGGGATTTAAAAAAGAAAATTAAAAAGTAATATTTATCTAATGTATTATAACGCAACGAATATGACGCCAATGAAATATACGTTTAATATTTGTGACAAAAATTCTTGCTAATTTGTACTTGTGTTTTTTCACAGGTTGTAGACGATACCAAACTTACCGTCGCACCACCTTTGAGACCGACGAGTAAAACTTTCGTTGTGAAAGCAGAATGGTTCTGGACATCTGTGCAAAATGAAGGACGAGAAAATGAAAAGAAATTTATATTCGATGTAGATGTAAGTATAAATTACTCGTAATTCGACGCAAACCGATCAACTGATGATAATTTTGCCTCTGTACAGAGTAACGTCACACCGCAAAGTTTGAATAGTACTCCATTATGTGCCACATCAAGTACGAGAGCCCGTAAGAGAAAACGTCTGAAAGATCGATTCCCATCATTTGGAAGTGATTTATCTCCCGGACAATCGTCTACGAAAAGAAGATCGTCGACGTCCGAAGTGACTCGCGTATCCGAAGGTTCCTTCTTGGACTATACTGCCAGTCCTGATTTCGTCGATGGTAAGAATGATCCGATTTGCTTAGTTTCTAGACAAACGTAGCGATATTAATAAAATTTTTAGTACGTACAGAAATCGAGTCACCTAGTTTGGAAAAATCTAAAAATACAGCGAGATATCATAAATTTATGGAATTATGGCAAACCGAAACGAATTATGTTGGCATTCTAAGGACTATTATGACTGTGAGTAAGATTTTTGTTGCTTATTCGAGTATCGCAAATTCGTATTAAAAATATATGTAAAATATTAATTTTTTTTTCCTCCAGCTATTTAAAGCATCTTTGGAAAAAATGGTAGACACCGAAGCACAGCTACTTAATGCAACTGAATTAAAAATCATTTTCGGCCATTTACCTCCGATTTATTCCGCCCACTGCGACATGTTGGAAGAACTTAGAGGGATGGTTTCAAAATGGAGTGATGATATTAGCGTCGGCGAATTGATTTTAAAATACGTAAGTTATCAACGCAATATTACGAAGAACGTAGAACGATTTTTTTTTTACAAATTCACTTTATTTAACTATTTTTTATTTTTTTTATGTTTGATTCGCAGTCTGATGCATTAGTTAAAGCATATCCGCCTTTTATTAATTTTTTCGAAAATACTCGCGATATGTTGATCAAATGTGATAAAACCAAGCCCAGATTTCACGCTTTCTTAAAAGTCTGCCAATCGAAACCCGAATGTGGAAGGCAAAGTCTTCAAGACTTGTTGATTCGTCCCGTTCAGCGATTACCCAGTATTAACCTGCTATTGAATGGTAAGAATTCTAGAATAAACAAAACGTTCTCTTATCAGAAGGGCACAAGCCTATTTTTTCAAAAAAAATTCCATAATAATTACTATTTTTATAAAATCCACGATTTTTTATGAATAAATTTTTAAAAAATTATAAAATAAACGCCTAATACAAGAGAGAAATATTTAAACAAAAACCAATACCAATTTTGTAATCTACGATCCTAAATTAGTCCAAAAAATACTTTTTATCTCGATTTTTTAGAAGATTATTGAAGAATAAGCATAGGTAAATTTGCTTCGGTGGAATTTTGAGATGATACTTTGGTGAGAGGTGTGTACTAGGGCGTTTCATTTTTTTTTTTTTTTTTTTTTTTTTTTTGCAAAGTTTGAAGAGGTATAGGCAAAAATTGCGAAATGACGTCAAATGAACGTGGTAAAAATTTGGAGTCTCCAATTTAACCCTTACCCCACCCTTTTTTAATTTCAAATTTCAAAATTTACATTGAAATCGATAAAAAAAATTTTGATTTTTTGATTTTTTTTGGTGCTAACGTGTCGTAGACCAAAAAAGAACTTTTCACAATTTTTTTTGCTTTTCAGAGGTTGCAGAATACTATTTAAAAATCAAAAAAATCAATTATTTAAAATTTTTTCAAGGTAATGAAGTAAAAATACGAAACTTTATCATTTTTTATGACTTATATGAAAGTACTTTTTTTGATTTTTCACTTCAAAAAAATCCAAAATATTCGATTTTTTACATTTTTAAGCATAGTTTTAAAACCCCTGAAAAGCAAAAAAAATTGCGAAAAGTTTTTTTTTGGTCTGATGTGGTTTACTATGACACGTTATCTCATCATTTTAAATTTTAAATTAAAAGGGGATTGGGTTAAGGGTGAAATCGGAGGCCTTAAATGTTTACCACATTCATTTGACGTCATGTCGAAACTTTTTTTTCCATACCACCTTTGAACTTTCGAAAAAAAACTAAAATTGAAACGCCCGAGTGCGTACTATCAAGGTACATAATTGACCAAAGTTTTGGGCTCCGAACCCCATCGGTTTTCAAGGAAACTCCTTTTTTGAAAAACACTTATGGTTTTTTTTTGAAGGGGCTAATTGATCGATTTACGCAATTTCTTATAATGATGTAGATCTGTCTATATGAGAGGCATCTCCGGAAAAATCAACATCACTCCCCCCCTCCCCCATGATTTACCCTTGAAATGACTTTTTAAAATGTTATTTATCTATTTTTTTAGTAAGGATACTGGTTTGGTACAATTTTGAAACCATGCATTTTGGATACATACCTGATCCCTCTGTCACATATTTTTTTAAATTTTAGTTCATTAGCGCCATGGTCAACATTTGAAAAAACTCAAAATAAAGGGTAAACAGGGATTTACTGGAAAAATTTGAAAATGTCGAAATTTTTTTCGTATTCAGTATAATTGCAGTTTGTAAGAGTAGAAACAGCAAAACTCTCATGGGAAATCTAGCTGAACCCTAGCAGTACCCCTTCACCTCATTTTTAAATTATGGATAAGTTCACGATATTGGTGTCATTTTCACATAAATCGAACTCTGAACACTTTTATATCATATTCGTACTCAGAGGGTTCGATTTATGCGAAAACGACACCAATATCATGAGCGTAGCTTGGAGCCTCAATCGGAGATGAGTGAGTGCTGATATGGTGCACCACAGACTCCTAATAGAGTTCTGCTCTTTGGCTACAATTTTATATTTCTTTAAACCATAAATATGCTAAATATGGGAACCATTCCAACGTTTCCAGTTTTCATGAATTTTGGGTATTCCCCCTCCCCCCCTCAGAGTGAGGTACTTATAGGGGTCTTACTGGGAATCTGATTTCATATTCATGTTCAGGATGTTCGATTTATGTCAAAACGACACCAATATCATGAATGTAACCGTGGTCCAGAAATGGGGTGAGGAGGTGCTGCTAGGGTCCAGAAGGGCTCCCACGAGTTTTGCTTCTCGGCTAAAATTTTCTACTCTTGAAAGCTGCAATTATACTAAAAACGAAAAAAATGTTGACATTTTCAAATATTTTCAGTTTAGCTCTGTTCATCCACTACTTCAAATTTTTCCAATTTTAGCCATGGCGCTGATGAACTAAAATTTTGAAAAAAATATATGTGATAGAGGGATTGAGTATACATTCAAAAAGCGCAGTTTCAAAATTTTACCAAACCAGTACCCTTACTAAAAAAAGTAAATAACATTTTGAAAGGTCATTTTAGGAGTAAATTTTGGAAAGAGGGGGATGTTGAATTCTTCAAAGATGCCTCTCATATAGGTCTACACCATTCTAGAAATTTGCGTAAATTGATCAATATTAGCACTAACGAAAAAAAATGGTAAGAGTTTTTCAAAAAAAAAAGGGCCTTTTCGAAAACCAGTGGAGTTGGGTGTCCAAAACTTTGGTCAAGTATGCATCTCGATAGTATAAACTTACCACCAAATTATCGTGTCAAAATTCCACCGAAGCAAATTTACCGTTGTTTATCCTCCTTTAGCCTTTGAAGAAATCTATGAACTGCAATTTCTATACCGTGTGTACCGGACTTGTCCTTTTTCATAAGTAAACCCTCAACTTGTGGTGTTTTAGAAAAAAACGTACATTTCGCAAGATTATGAAATCATAAACTAGAGAGATGAGATTATAATTTTTTTTACTTCAGTGCGCGAAGTCATTTTGAGCTGAAAAAATTCAACTAGTAAATTTCGAATATTTTTTGAACTTGTGCCCTTTTCAAAATAAACGCTCCAAAAAATAAATACGTAATCATTCCCTCATTATCTGAAATTATTAATAATATTTCGTTATTATTTTTTGTTTAGATATTTTGAGATATACATCGAAAAATAGTGTCGATTATAAAGCTTTAGAAAAGGCGATCACCAGTTTGCAAGACGTAATGGCGCATATTAACGAAGATAAAAGAAAAACCGAAGGCCAAGTTGCTCTCTTTGATATATTCAACGAAATTGAAAATTGTCCAGTGAGTAAATCGATCAAATAATCGGTGTATTTATAATATATTTGTTACGAAATTAACTTATGTACCTGTGTATTTTAATTTTACATTTCAGGCTCACTTAGTATCCTCGCATAGGTGTTTCATTAGTCGATGCGAAGTTACAGAATTGAGTGATAATCTTAGTGGGCGTGGAAATCCGCTGGTGTTATTTTTATTTTCAGACGTTATTGAGGTAATTAAATAATATCATGTTTCATTTGTAAAATACTCGTACGATGAGCTATTTCTTATCATCGTAATGTATTTTTTATTGAACTATCGATTAATGAGAAATTCTCTGTTCGTAATTTGAGAATCGTGAATGGAAATGATGATGAAAAATTATGTTTGGCAAAGTATTTTCCTAAAATATTTCTGAAAAAAAAATTCAAATTCCAAAAAAGCATCACAACACGTTACTTTTGGAGCCTGATTTTCAAAAAGTAAAAAAGATATGCGAATTGTCCATTAATAGAAAAAAAAGTTGTGCTCTGAGATGTTGCATATTATACATTTGTAGGAGTACAGACAAAAATTGGAGTGAATAGTTAAAATCACTAAAATCACATTTAATAATTTCAACCCTCGGATCAAATCAAAAGAAAATAGAAAACCCTTGCAAAAAACTGTTTTTCGGGGTTGAGAGGGGTTGCGCGATGAAGTTAAGCAGTTGAAACCTCTAGAAAGAACATAGGGTCGCTAGCAAATCCACATACCAAATTTAGGCATCGTAGCAAGGTTGCTTTCGAGTAACTTAGTTGCTTTTTTTCGATTCTAGTTAATTTTTCTCGCACCCTTAAGTATGAAATAGCAGTTTTCGAATTCAAACTGCTTTTTAAATACAAAATTTTCCCGAAAAAATTGATTGCTACGTTCCCTTGTAAAATGTCTAATTTTTTAATCCCTCTCATTGTTGAGATTTTGCATAATTTTCACCCTTGGTCTGAGACTTCAACTTGCCGCTGAATAATGGAAACTGAGATAGGATTGGCATAGATTTACAGTACGCATAAAGGCATATTCAACGTACCCGCTCAAAGCCCCACTTTTCCCAGGAGGTCTAAATATTGAACAAATGAGCAACTTTAAAACTTCGATCCAATCATCAATCCAAATGACGAACCTTGTAGACAAAAACTTTTTGTACAAATTTTGTCATGTACTTATTTTGCCTATCTGCGTTATTGAAGGGACAGCATTCATTTGAATTTTATAAGCACCTTCAAATAATCAAAGTAGGCAAATTTTGTATACAATTTAAAATGTTACAAAAGTTGCCTAGTATAAAATCCACTACTTGAAAGCATGATTCGAACAAATTTTTGTTCAAATTTTATTTTTAAAACAAGAAATTTGTCCAAATAGTGAACTTTATAGTAGGCAACTTTTGTAACATTTTTAGTTTCATACAAAATTTGCCGTCTTGATTATTTATAGGGGTTTATAAAATTCAAACGAATGCTGTCCTTTCAATAACGGAGATAGGCAGAATGTGTATATGACAAAATTTATACGAATAATTTTCTGTCTGCAGAGCCCACCTCTTGAATTAATGATTGGATTGAAATTTTGAAGTTGCTTATTTGTTCAATAATATGGGGCTTCGAGCAGATACGTTGAATTTCGCTCTATGTGTATTATAGATTTATGCTACTACCTATTTCGATTTCTATGACTCCTGTGGCAGGTCAACACAATTTCAGCTCCCCCCCCCCGCAATTAGCATAGACGAAATTGGATTTTCGGTTACTTTTAAGGTTACTTCTTCGATCAAAATTAATTACTAAGGTTAGCTTTGTTGAGGGAGGGAGGGCGAGATTTGCTGTGATGCCTGCAAATTTCAACCGAACTGCATTTTCGATGCTGTGAACGAGTACGATGGGGCTAAAAAGTCAAAATACCCAAAGGCACATGTAGGACCTCTACTGAATGTACATTTCAAATTACAACTTCTTACTTTGATTTGGAGAGCAAATATGGGTATAACAGACTTTTTTCAAGCTTAAACAGTGAGAAAGCCCTATATCTCCATCTCCTGATTGACCTAGGAGACTGGTTTCTGGATATTTCTTACAACTTTTGATTCGCTATCGATTGATTTAAAAATGAACAATTTTGGTCCTGAAATTTAGGCTTGACCGAACTATTACACGAGGTCATCGTCACTCTAAAATATTGACACCCCTCCCCCCCCCCGCCTAAGTGTACTGCCCTAATTTGACCGGTTTTGGTTCGATAAAAATTGAAATAAATAAAAAAAAAGTTATGCTTTTTCAGCTTGCTTTTCGTGACATATTACAACCATAAGCATTGAAGAAAAGCATTGCGGGTGTAAAAAGGGTTCAATGGTGCTAAAACGTCGAGACCCCGAAAAAGCAAATTTAGCGCCTCTACTAAGCGTACATACCTAATTTCAACTTTCTGGCTGAAACAACGACCAAAAATCCATTCTTAAGGCTGTGAGGCGGTGAAATGGGACTGAAACTTCGAGACCACCAAAAAGCACATCTAGAGCTCCTATTAAATGTACATACCTAATTTCAACTTCCCAACTCAATTTCATACGGAGATTGGGGAGGAACAGCCCTTCTTCAAGATGAAAAAGAGGAAAAATCCTCATATCTCCCCTCCTAATTGACTTAAGGGGTTGATTTTTGGATATTATGCAACTTTGAATTCTCTATCGATTGACTCAAAAAGGAACAATTTTTGCGTTTTTGGCCTTTCAGCATCCCCTCCCTAAAATTAGTGCACAACTGAATTTTGACCCAAGTTCATCCCCACTCATATATATCTAAGCCGCCGTTAAGCTGAGCGGTTTTCTGAATTAGAGCAATTTTGGTCGGTATCGAGTGGAGTAAATGATTTTAATGTTCGGCGAAAAAAATAAAAATAAATATTAATATCTGACACGGCTAAAAATTGTCTTAATGGTCTTCTAGGACACCAAAACGGATTTTGTTGATGCCCCCCCCCCCCTCATCCACATTTGGTCAATAGACTGTAGACATAGAAAATCAGATTAATAAATGGAATAATTATTTGACGTGGCCAGAAATGGTCTCAGTGGACTTCTATGACCCCAAAACGGATTTCGTTGATAGTCCCTCTTCCATCGGTGGCGCCATAAGTTGACTTTCTGTAATATAGCGCGCTTTTCATGCACAATATGACATAAAAAATCAAGCTGAAGAAAGAAACGTGTTGTATTTCAGTCAAATTTCAATTTTATTTTTAAATATTGAATAATTCAAATTAAATTTAAATCAATCATTTATTCAAGTAATTCATACAAAATTATTTTTAATTAATAAAAATTACGTAAATAACTTTAATCGTTGAATTGTTTCATGTTTCAGGTGTGTAAAAAGCGAAAAGCATTTAATAATTTGAAAAGTCCAAAGGAAAACAGTGGCTCGGTTAGTTCGAGGCATGGCTCTATTAAATTATACAAACACGTCAAATTGTTACCATTGAATTCCGTCTTAAAAGTAATTGATATTAAAGAAACCGAAGGTAAAAATAATCAGTTATAATTTACTCGTATTTACATCTTCCGTGCAAATGGAGATCTTCATTTTGACGTTTTATCTATTTTATGCACGTTTAGACTGTCATAATATATTCGCATTGAAAGTGAAAAGCTGTCAAGATTTGAAAGAAGCTAAAGAAAAAACGTTTTCATTCACCATCACCGATGATAATATACAAAAAACTAAATACCTTCGAATGTTATGCAGTCAGATCGCAAATATTGTTTGTAGAACTGATACAGTAAGTGAATTTGTTCATTTTAATTTTACATCGTTGGAAAAAAATTGCACCTCGATCCTTCTAATACATCGTTGTTGTTTTTTTATTCCTTTAGGATAGTTATTTGACGTGTTGTGAAGCTCAGCATTTAGATATTGATTCCAGCGAAGTGGCAACTGGTACACTGGGTAAAGCATTTAAGTAAGTTGATTATTAATATTATATAATGCACGTTTCATCGCTCAATCTTCATGTTTCGAAATTTCAAACAAAATTTTTTGTAACAGGTTAGCTACAAAAACACGAGTGAAAGTCGTTCGAGCCTTGAGTTTCTCAAAAACACCGAATAAATAAACTGCTCATTATAAAGATATTAATTTTTTATAACTTTTTCGATTTTTCTAGTTTATTTATTGTCTAAATTATGTAAATAAAAGTGAATTTTGGATTTTTTTAATTGTGGAATTTTATCAGAGACGTTTTTCATATGAATTCGTAGTTTACTCCGAATCTAAAAGAAGAGATTAACTTTCGATCAATTATTTCATTTTTTTCATTCCTGAAAGATCTTTGAAATTATTCCATTATCGATCTTTACTCGTCTTTAAGCTCCAACCGGAACATATTTTTATATTATTTTGATCAGCACTCGTACATATCTAGCGAACTTACCACCCTATTCTATGCATATTTTACTTGAACGATTTTTTGCAGCAGATTTGCGACCAAAACGCGAATAAAAGTTGGTCGAGCGTTGAGTTTCAATAAAACGCCGAATAAATTGAAAAGAGCAGTTTCTACGATGATGAGTCCATTCGGTAATCAAAATGGATTAACTCCTTCGACGCAACTGGCCAATTTACAACTCGCTGCTCTCCCTAACATTCCTGTAAGTAAGTACTCGAATGTTTTAAATCGATTTTTAAAACATTTACGATGTAAAAACGGTGGTAAACTGAAAAAGCGTGAAAGATACTTGATACGAGTCCAATTACAGCTCAACGTGTGGTAATATTTTTGTTTATTTGTTTTTTTACGCAGGTTACGATGAGAATGTAAATTAGGTTTTGAGATTACAAGTTACCAACCATCGATTACGAGTGGATTACTGAGTCGGTGTTCTGATATTATGTCCTGTGTGTACTTCAACTTGATATCATTGACTGGAATAGGATTTTCTTGCTTGATTTTTTTTCTTTTTTTTTGTGATTAGATCGAATGATTTTTTTCTTCTTTTTTATTTGTAATATCTTGTAATTTTGTTTCCTCTTTCTTGATGTACATTATCGAGTCTTTTTTATTTCTTTCTCTTTTTTTTTTGTACGCATTATCGGTTAGGTTTCCAATATTTTACCTCGTCTTTATGCTCTTCTTTTTCTGCGTAAAATTCTGCTTGCCAGAAGATTTTTTCCATTATTTAATATTTTAAATTTTAGTTCGATCCTTTTGTTACGATGATGGTGTTATATACGAAATCGTGTTTATGAAACTATCCAAACAAAATGGCCTGCATATAAAAAAAAAATTCACAATACATTTGCAATTCATTCGCTACAATAATATAATCGTGATTATTTATATACCAATGTCGCGGATTCTCATTTACATCCGATTACATATGTTGTATAGATTGTGAATAGTTTTTTCTTATTTTTCTTTTCCTTTCTTTTCATTGTTTGTTCCCTCCTGCTTATTTTTATAATTTATTTTTTCGTACATTTGTAAAATGCTTCTTTACGCATTTGATGCGATAGTAAGTCTATCTAAGTACCCAGTTAATTTTTACGAATTGTAAAAATATTAACTTTTTTAAACAAATTGTTGTTTCCTTATCAAAATCAATTTTAATGCCATTATGATTTTTTTTTTTTTTTAGGTTTAATTTCTTTTCTTTTTGTATACCTATTGCGTATATAGTCGTTTGCAAGTATTGTAAACAATTCACATTATTGAAAATAAATTTTTAATAGTTTTTATTTGAAATTTATGATTTTGTGTGTCTTTGTTATTTCTTATTTCCAATATGAATGTTGAACGAAACTGCTATACGAAAAGTTATTGTTAATTATAAATCCTTCAATATTTCCAACTGATTGATACTAATCAGGGATGGAAAAACGAGTGAATTTTGGTTCTCCCTCTCGTTCTAGTTTTCACGAATCGAAATTTTTGTTCTTGTTAGTTTTGTTTTAATTTATGATTTGTCAACTTCGTTCTCATTTTGTTCTTGTTCTTCGCGGCTCTTGAAATATTATTCTCGTTTGATCTTTATTTGGTTTTGTTTGGTTCTTTGTTCTCATTCTTATTGGTTTTTGTTCCTTAACTCGACCCCCCCCCATCCCCATTTTTGAAAATTTGATTAAAAATCGTACAATCAATAACTAAAATTAATGATGAGAACGAGAGTAAGACGTAAAACAAAAATTAAGGCGATTTTCCCTTTCAAGAAAAAATTCTAAATCATGAATGAGTAACATATATATCTCAACATTGTAACATAAAGTACAAAAATCAATCATAATCATCTTTCATCACGGGTTTTTGATCAAAAACCCTTACTCTTCTCTTCACTCCATTTTGGCCTTTGATTTTATTATTTCCTAGCAAAATGAAAACTAAACAATCATCTATCATCACGAGTTTTTGATCAAAATCTTCAAATAAAAAATCAAAGCTTTTTTAATTATTCAATTTTTATTTTTTTAATCATACATCCATGTCAACATTAACATTAAGTGCAAAACTCATCTATTTTTTTTAATTTTTTTATTTATTTACTTTTAAATTTTTTTAATTTTTCAATTTTTTTCAATTACACATCCATGTCAACAATTTCACATAAAGTTCAAAGTCATCAATTCTTTTCTTTTATAAAAATATTTTTAATTATTTATTTTTTTGTGTTTTATTTTAATTTTTTTAAATAACATTTCAATATGAAGTGCAAAAATAATTCATAAATCATGATCATCTTTCATCGCGAGTTTTCGATCAAAAATTTCAAATCAAAAATCTTAAATGTAACAAAAACGTTAGGTCTCGACAAAATGACCGCCAGCTCCAAAACATTTCCAATTTTTTATTTATCAGTTGTTTTGATTATTTAATTTTTGTTATTTTTTATTTTTTATTTTTCAATTTTTTTAATTACACATCCATGTCTACATTTTAACATTAAATACAAAAGTCATCATTTTTTTTTAATTTTTCAATTTTTTTAATTATTTAATATTTGTTATTTTAAAACTTTTATTTTTTTTATTTCATTATTTTTTAGTTTTTGAAATTAAACATCTGTCTCAACATTTCGATATAAAGTGCGAAAGACATCAAGATTTTTTTTCATCGACATGGATATGTTTTAGAGTTGAGGGTGCGGGGGTCACTTATTGAAAAGATGATGTTTGTGATGTAACCTTTTTGGTGTAACGTTTTTCATGTAATTTTTTTGATTTTTAAACTTTATGTTAAAATGTTAACGTGAATATATCTTGAAGGTGGGATAGTTTGATAAAACAAGATGAAAAATTACTTTTTTTCACATGGATATCTTAGCGCTGAGGGTCATTTTTTGAAAGTGTGGCGTTTTGGTGTAACGATTTTGATTTTTGTTCTTTAAAGTTTATCATCAAAAAACTCCTTATGAAAGACGATGATGAATTAATTTTGCACTTTATGTTGAAATATCAATTAAAAAAATTGATGACTTCTGCCTTTTATGTTAAAATTTTACTTAAAAAATTGAAAAGAATTGAGGATTTTTGCACTTCATGTTTAAATGTCAACATGAATGTTGAATTAAAGAGAAATTTGAAAAATTAAAAAAAAATGATGACTTCTGCACCCTATGGTAAAATGATGCCATAGATGTCTAATTAAAAATATTAAAAAATAAAAAAAATCAGAAAAAAATAACACGAAAAATTTAAAACCTAAAAAATTAAAAAATTTTAAATTGAAAAAACTAGAAAATTTTTTATCAGAATTTTATGATGATAGATGATTGTATAATTTTTATTTTGCTAGGAAACGATAGAATCAAAAGTCAAAATGGAGTCAAGAAAAGAGTTTCGCACTTCGTATTAAAATATTGACATGAATAATTAGGTTATACATCCATAATCAAGATTTTTTTTTTCAAATTTTTTAATTTTTGTAACCAACATTTCAACATGAATTGCAAAAGTCATTCATAAACATAATCATCTTTCATCGCTAGTTTTTGATCGAAAACCTCAAATCAAAAATCAAAAATGTTAAGTTTTCACAAAATGATTCCCAGTCCTAAGACAATATATCATGTCAAAAAATCACTAAAATGCGCTTAAATTAAAACAAATTGACAAACTATCTGCAGGTATTCAAAAAAAAAGAAAGAAAAATAAGAAAAGGAATGGAAAATAGTTGTTCTTGTTCTTATTTCTGTCCTTTTCAAAAAAAATTTCCAAGATTATTTATTATTTTTTAAAAATGAAAAAATTGCTTTTATTGTTTTGGTTGTTATTTTGTTCTACAATCACTCAGCTTTGTTGTTCTTTTCTTTCGTTCTTACTCTCTAAAATCGCATGTTTTTTACGCTTTTGGTTTTCACTTGATCTTCATTATTCTTTTGTCTCTGATGCTAATATCTCTGTTCATATCGCACATAAATGTTGATGAATATTGATCATACTCTCAATTCTGGATTAATATGGAAGGTATGTGAATTCAAAATGGTAAATCTTTTCTCAGCATTAAACGCACTCTGTAAACAACACAATACGTAAAATACTACTAAAAGAATAAATGAAATCGACTTCTAAAAGCTGAAATAATTTATAAGTGAACATGAAACTCACATAGGTCCGTAAAATTCTGAATCTGCTCGTTTATGATTTCATTATATCTGCGTATCAACTCTTTGCAGCATGTTGCAGATTTACTGACATGTATATAGTACTGTAAAAATGTCAGCCAACTGTAAAGTCATGTATTTTTCAGATTGAAAATGTTTCAAACTTCAAAATTAGATACTATTCTTTGTGTTAATATTACAAAATCGCACCTAATTTCGAACAAGTCTCGTGATCCCTAATCGGATGGTAGTACGTACTTCATTTGTAATAATTCCACTCGTATTATTTTCCACCCAAAAGTAACAAGATTTTGATAGAAAACCACCAAAACCAAAGTATTACTTACTTGATGACGGTCTGGGGTTCAATCCGCGAAAGAACGTTCTAGGAAATGTTTCGTCATTTTTGAAAATTGGAAGTTGGTGCCTAAAAAAAATGATATTTAAACTCCGCCAATAAAATAAAAATTTAAAGTTGATTTTACTTCGAATAGTTATAGTCTACGTTCAATCTAGCCTATATATGTTATTAATATTGTAGTCATACTCTTGCTTTCTCGCCATGAATAGTCCTGAATAGTATCCGGCGATTGCTGTAATTTAATCTTAACTACGCGATAAATTAAAAAAAAAAAAAACACATTTGAGGCTTTAACACCTTTATCTGTATTCAGAACTTCTGAATGTGGAAGTGCCCAACTCCGCAAGTTAAAGAGCAACAATTACCTTACACCACGTGAAAATGCAAGCACGCGTGTTTGTGAAATTATTGCAATTTGTAGGCCAGAGAGCTGGTACTACGTCACCCCGCTACCCGCAATCTCCCACCCTGCAGTTACCAACTGCATTGATAATAAAGAACGTAAACAATGACATAAATGGATACAATGCAAGATGCAACTGCGTCTCTAAAGTAAAGACAAATGTATACATAGTTAGACTTTTTATTCCATCGCGTATAAGTTATTGTAAAATCATTTTTAGAAAAAAAATCTCGTAGTATAAAATAAATTTTAGTATATTTTTTAATTTCTATGAAATTCTTCTTTGCATTCACTATAAAATGGTACAACTGAAAATCATGCTCTCTGTTATATTGCATTTAATGTTAGTGATCATCGATCAGTCAAATTCGCAGCAATGTTTGAATGAACAAGGCAATCCGGTTGATTGGTAAGTTTATAATTAGATCTAATCAAGATATCGATTTAATTCGATCGTTAGAAGTCAAGTACTCATCAATATTAAATCACTGAATGTTATAGGTTTGCGTTGTATAAACTTCCAAAAATTCACGATCATCCGAATGAAAATGTTCAAAAAGGAATATCTTACTTATTTGTAACCTCCGACACGGTATCTAAAGGTTGGGTTTTAGCAAATGATACCATACTGGATGAAAATTCCATTCCTGGCAGAACGCTTTCAGTAATTATCGGTAACGAAGTTGAGGTAAGTTGACGAATGCTTATTGATTTTTACTCAATAGCGATTCCCAACGAAGGTAGAAATATTATTGAAAATTATTGATATATGGGTTATAGGATATATTTTGGATATTTTACAACGATCAACCCCCAAACACACCGTTTATCTCAGCGAATGGCCATACCAAAGGAGTTGTTGTCGGTAGTCGGGATGGAGGATTTTGGCTCGTACACAGTGTACCGCATTTTCCGGTGATTAATCGAGAAGAAGGATATGTATATCCGCATACTGGAACCATTTATGGACAAAGTCTTCTTTGCATTAGTTTGAAATCAAATTATCTAGAAAATGTTGGTAAGCTATAAACTTATTCGTAGAAAGTTAGAGCACAACATAAAAGATAACGATAGTTATTCGTTTCGAAAAATGCTCTTCATAAATATTTGCGCTTCAATAGAGTGTCCATTTCAGGTGCACAATTGATGATTAATGATGCTAAGATATTTGAGAGTAATTTTCAAGGTACTTTAGCAAATATGTATCCTCAGCTTAAGAAAGCAGCAGATATGCAAAGATTATCTCAAAATAATAATATTATTACGATTCAATCTGTCAAAGAAGTATCTTTTCGATCTTTCGCTAAATCTGATTCATTCGATAAAGGTAAACGTAATATATTTAAAAAAACTCTTTTAACTGGGTAGTAAAATTTTGTGAATGGATACTCGAGTATGATGAATCGTAACCGATGAATTTTTCTTTAGATTTGTACAGTCAATGGCTATCAGACAATTTACAGTGTACTTTATTTGTTGAAACGTGGTTACACGATGATAGATTACCCTCAGTTTGCAACGAAACTTATCCGTTAGTATATTTTATATTTTTTTGTATCACTTTTTTGTCGTTATTGAAGATCGAAGAAGCATTCGACGATTCAAATCGATAGAAAAAATGTTGATTTATTTCGAACCTACAACTTGAGAAATCATTTGCGATGGTTTAAAATGTGATTATAATTTTTTTTCATTTTTCAGAGTTCATAATATTAATGGAATAAAATGGAATCCTAAGAACGTTGAATTTAGCAACTTCAAAGATCATTCAAAATGGACCATTTGTGCAGATGAAAAAAAACCATGGATTTGCATCGGTGATATCAACAGAGCTGTAAGTCGTGGTTACTGCTTCCATTTCATTTTAAATTTTCCCGATAAAATATGGTGATACAGAATTGTGAAGAGTTTTTGAGTCTTTTTACATTCAAGCAATGGTTTTTTTTTACAATATTTTTTATAAGATAGCTATTAAGATTGAGTGTTTAATTTATCTATATTTACGTCTGTTTACTTTAATATTTCAGAGTTCGCAGTATGGTCGTGGAGGTGGTACCGTATGTCTAGAAGACTTTAATTTATGGAAAATATATTACAATATGGTCGCAACAGTGGAACCGTGTCCCACTCATTAATATTTCAGAATTAAGTCTTATTGTAATGCTACTAGTCAATATTTTCAACTTTCAAGCATTCAGACTTCAGAATTAATGAATGGTTTTATCGTTCCTGTTGGTCTGTTACCTTCTTTTGGTATCGAGTTGAAGAAAAAAGCAAAATTCGTTTTATAGTTTTTATATACAAGAAAGTGATCTGTTTGTAATTTTTATATTTTTGCAGTTCATATATATTTAGATTATTTACCGGTGTTTTCTCATTTTTACTCTGTTCTATTTCAGTAATCCTTAAATCCGCTTTTGACTTCACCGTAAAGTCATATCATAACTAAAGTTTTAGAATTTCAAATTCAAATTAGTTCTCCAACTACGGTTGTAACTCAACTGCTTGTTCATTTTTTTGTCCGTCTAAGGCCTAACTATATATAATACTATAATTTTATCATACTTTTTTTGATTTTCAATAGTCGATAACCAGTAGCAAGAGCAACAAGTGTCGATATAGTTGAGAATACATTGCAAAAGATTCCATTACAATACAACTGAATTTTTTAAAAAGTTTCTATGCTATATTTTGTAATGTGCTAGATTAAGAAACGAATGAAAGTTTCAAAAGTGAAATAAAGACTTTAATTAATGAATTTTACTGTTGTAATGTTACTTAAGTCGAATATTCTTTATTACAATCATCGCTATCTAAATCAAAAGTCCGCCGATACATAAATAATTTTCAAGTTTCAAGTTTGATCTCCACTGAAAATAAAATTACTTATAGCGCTCTCTGCAAACACCCAACATCATAAAACTAAAAATGTAAATATTTACGCTGATAACGAAATCAAAATTTTTGTTCATTACGATCATAGACAGTCGTTTAAAATATATTATTTTTAGATAAAAATAATGAAAAAAGTCTTAAAATGAATGCTATAGTTACTCCGGTATGTATTTTATTTGATCTTTTTTATTCGGTATGGTACAGACGCAATTCTTAATGTTTTGTAATGTGCAGCGATGGAGTTTCAGTTTGCTGAAAGAAAAGGATGTTTACGAACCAGCAGAAGATACATTTCTATTACTGGATGCTATTGAACAGGATCTTAGTCAATTAATTTCGACCAAACCGAGTATTATTCTGGAAATTGGTAGCGGGTCTGGGGTAATTATTTCGGCCTTAGCATCAATTTTCAAAACTAGCGTTTTCAATTTAGCTATAGACATCAACATAAATGCGTGTACTGTTACCAAAAATACTGCTCAAATGAACAATGTTCAGGTTAGTTAATTTTGAAACAAATCTGTTCCTGTGAATTATCAAATCATTAACAGTTTGAATTTTAGGTTGACGTGCTTAATGCGAACTTGCTCGATAGCATACATCTGAGAGAAGCTGTTGATATAATTATATTTAATCCTCCTTACGTGGCTACTGAGTCCGATGAAACTTCAATCGAAGGTATTACGCAGTCATGGGCTGGTGGAAAAAAAGGAACAGAAATACTTGATCGGTAAATTTTTTAATATTGTTATTAACATTGTAGCAAATTTTAATTTGGTTTCAATTTCAGATTATTACCATCAGTAAGCAAAACTTTATCAAAAACCGGTATGTTTTATCTTGTTGCTATCAGTTACAATGATGTTGAGAATTTAATCAGCCAAATGAAAACATATAATTTGGATGGTACGATTGTAATGAGAAGACAAATTCAAGGCGAATTATTATTTATTCTAAAATTCACCAAAATGAGTAAGTTGAAGTAATACTGTATCTTGAAATAATGACTCTCTCATTGAATAATATTTTACTATCTTCTTATTTACAAAACTGTAGATAATCAACGTCTCGCAGACTGAAAGATCTTAATCGCTATGGTATCGTATTACATTTGAAGAACGTAAACTGTTGTAATTTCTCAGCGAATGTCTGGTGTTTTGAGTACTCTTCACATATTTTTGGCATTTCGCCGTATGATTCGAATTGGCAAGTGGTTTAACGAATGAGTAACCATACTCGTTTCTAATATCAGCGGGTCGGATTTAATTGCTGGTAAAAGTTTGTAATTCAGCAATAACTTTGATATAACAACTTTCATCTCTATCATGGCAAATTTTTGCCCTGTAAAATGAAGTATATTAAAATTTTCGTAAAAATACTGCATGTACATTAATTATTATTTTAAAATTTACCAATACAGTTTCGAGAGCCAGCACTGAAAGGTATATAAGCGAATGGATTTCTATCGTTGTTTCTATTTTCGAATCTTTCGGGTAAAAATTTTTTAGAATTAGGATAAAGATGTTCATTTCGATGCATATAAAATATGAATAAATTAACCAATGATCCTGCAGGTAGTCTATAGCCACCTAAACGGAAAATTATTACGCAAATTATCTTGTTTGCTTTTATATGGTTGGTGAAGTGTAAATGTTGTATCCTACTTGGCAATTGAATATCTTCACTGACTTTTCTCGAAATGATAGGTACTGCTGCGTATAACCTTAAAGTCTCTTTAATTACACATTCTAAATATTTCATATTATTGTAATCTTGATAAGTGAGATACCCATTTTTATCTATGAATGTTGATTCGATTTCTTCTAATAATTTATTCTGTAATTAAAGAAATTGAACAGTTATTTAACGCTGAGGTATGTATATGATTAATTTTTCGTACTTGAACATCTTCATTTTGAGATAATTCATACAAACAAAAAGATATTGCAGATTTTGTGGTATCGTGCCCCTGTTAAAACAGCCAAAAAGATATAGAGAACAAATTAATATTGGAGATAACAACGCAAAATTAATTCTCAATATACCGCAAACATGAAAGTTTGAACTTCGTTTTCTATTTCAGCATCAGTAAAGCCACTTCTGGTGAGTAAAAAGTCCAAAAATGGTTGAGTTAATTTTCTTCCTACAACACACATAAATTACTATTTGTTTTATTTATTAACTTATTTGTGGTGAAAAACGTTTCATTTACCTTCCTGTTCGGATGTTTGGAGGAGCTCATTTTTCTCTTTTAATATTTGTTTTCTCGTATTGATTACCTGATGATTATATAAATTTTTATCAATTCGTGTTTCTAACATTATTACTTTTTTAAAATTAAAATTTAGATCGTTAGGTTATTTCATAATAATTGCGTTTAGTTTTCTTACCAGTTCTCATTTTGAATGTAGATATTACAATAAAATTTTAATTTTTTTTTATAACCGAACTTTTCCAACAATATTTAAATAATTATTTACATGAGCAGGTTACCTTTTGTCCTTTGATTTTAAGTCCTTGCAAATTTTTGTAATATAATCTTCCTTCGCGACTAATTCTGAATATAAGTTCAGGATGTAACCAAGGAAACATTATGCGTTTAATGATCATTTCTGCCACGCTAATAACAAAAAGCAATTCCAAATTAGCACCAAGTCGTTGTTTGTTTGTTTCTATATCAAAGCAGTTTGATATAAATACAATTTAGCATTCTTTTTTGAAACATTAATGAGTAATGCGAAGGATAGAATGCTAATCGTTTGATTGCAAGTATTTGAAGCACTTACATTTTGAAACAATCTAAATAATCAGTATTTTTTGACAGTAGTGTTTCTAATCTGGTCCCCATTGCCGTTTCTTGACGGTATAAAAACAAAACAAGTGAAAATCGAATTTTGTTGAGAGTAAGTAATTGGGGATGTACAAGGGGTGTGCATAAATGAAGCTAGAAGCTACTTCTTACCACAAATTACATCGAGGCTGAATTTTTCAATGTACGCTTCAATATCAAAATCTGTCCGATCGACTAAATTTTTCAGTTGGTCAACGAGGATATCTGCATTTCTTGTTATCAAATCTACAGAATTTTCTAAAATTTTGAAATGAAACGATGGTGTCAGTAGTTTACGATGAACTTGCCAAATATCGCCTAGAAATGGGAATCGTTTGTGATTTAGTTTTAGTATTGCTGAATAAATCAAACGAAGAATTTGAACTTTGAATTATTGTTTTACCATCAGAAGTAAGCAGATTCGTGTTACCCAGCCAAGAATCAAGAAAACGGTATGAATCAGATTTATCGAGATGTTTTGTAGTTGATGTTAGAAATACCTATAAAACAGAATAAGCTTACTATATTCCATACTCAATGCAAATCTGCAATTAAAGTCATCTAACTGATAGTATAGATGTATTACATGTACTAGGACTTCGGTGTTTTTGGATAAAACATGAAATTATTACCCGGTGGAAAATTAGGTAATATGTTTTAAACTTCTAATACCGTTGTTTTTTGTCTTTATATTTTTGGGAATTTATATCTATGTTTGTATCGTCAGTTTCGCAGTACCTTGTACCTAATAATCACTCGTTTGCGTTTCCACCGATAAGAAACATATTAGACAACTCTGCTTCAAATGCAAATATTGAGAAGATAAAATAAAGTGGTAAAAAAAAGATATCAGTGACAGCTTTAGAGAGTCAAGTTTTATAGATATATTTATCATTTATTATCACCGAGCTGAAATCCTACGCTGAAATCGATAGCGCGGTAGCAATTAAAAATTAAAATTGGTAAATCTGTTCTCTTTGTATTTCATAACAAAGAATAATGTTGTCCATTGTTTAAAAAAATCATGTTTGTGAAAACTTTTAATTCTAATTAAACTGAGGGGAACGTGAAACTTGATAAATTACTAAATTATACTCGTACCAAATAGTGATCGGTATACCTACGTGTTGCATTCCTGATTTAAAAAAAAAAATTAATCGTCAGTTTCATTAGTACCCAAAGATGAGCTAAGGTATCATTGAAGATCATGAATTAACTTATACGATATTGTCAGATTTTAGAATTAAATTACCAAATTGGATACCAACCTCCATGTCATCAGGATCACTGAGTACAATAAATAATTGTTTTCCTAACCAGAGACGACAAATTGATCCGTAGGTTGTGCAAAGTTCATCCATAATTTGTAAGAAAGCTAGATAGATATAAGTAAGAACAATAAAATTGTCTCATTTAAAGTTACTCTAGTAGTCTATATGCTAATCTTCATTAAATTTTATAAAATTTGGAAATTATGTCTATTGTTAGGTTTACTTACGTTTCTTTGTAAGAAAATGCAACCCATTTCCAACGATCGGAAAAGCTTTGGGACCAGGTATTTTATTGCCGAAGTATAATAATTTACGATTTGGTGAAAGTAATTTAAATAAAAACAAACACACAGAAACAATTAACAGTACTGTAATTAAAGACATATTTGTTCAACAAAGACGATTCACTTCATGGAGAGTACATACGTGATTAATACAATTTAAAAGTTTTATATTCAATACAACGTTATTATCATAGCATGGGTAAAATAACTAGTTTTATGAAGACAAGGCCATCTTACATCTATGCGAATCCAAATATCAACGATGGCGTTAATGTTAAACATGCAATGGTTGAATACTGATGGTTCATGTTATATCAAATAAAATTCAGTTTCGACAATAATCATCGGATTTAAAGTAAAGTAGCAAACTTACACACGTGTATTTAAATTAAAAACGCGATGTTAATAATTGGGTTCATAAATCGCGTAAGTAAGTACTTGGTCGAGTACTTATTCATACATAACATAGAAAGATAAGGATTTGCACTTTTGAGTAATGTACGTGTTATTCGAATCAACTTATTATCATCATTCCGAATTCTGATCGTTATACTTACTCCCTACGCAATGAAATTAATATCATACGAAAGGTATTTACATTGTAAAGTAAGTTACCTTTATTATTCATTCTGATTTTGTCGCCTCACCACACATATTTTCGGCGTTACAAACTTGAATATAAAAAAAATAAAAAAAATGTATAATCATCAACTGACTGAAAGTGATAAGGTTGAATAAGGTTGATAGGCAATTGGTTATTTATTCGTACGAAGAAAAAAAATCTCGACCTGATGCGTTTTAAATAAAAAACGAATACCAATTTACGATAAACTTCTATCACCTGAGTTGCGTCAAATTTTGTTGAAAGATAAATTCAGTTCAAATCATATTAAAATGTGTGTACAGTTTTGAAAATTATAAAAAAATGTAACGACTGGTAACATGAAACATGGAGTATAGCAGTGAAGCTCTCAAAGTAAGAAAAAATGAAAGCTTCTATGGAAACGTGATTATCAGTATGAATGCCCTACATATGTATTATAGATGATTTAAAATAATAAATGAGATTCAATATTTCAGCACAGATTCCTTCTCCTGATTCGAACTGGTAATTTATTTAACGAATGTATCACTAAACTCGTCTCTAATATCGGTGATTCCGATTTTATTGCTGGTAAAAACTCGTACTTCAACAGCAACTTTGATACAACAACTCTCATCTCAATCATGGCAAATTTTTGCCCTGTAACATAAATTAAAAATAGATTCATTCAACATTTCATTCAGAGTGGTCATAATTTTCATTTGGAAATATACTATACCTAAACAGTTTCGAGGACCGGCACTAAAAGGTATATAAGCGAAAAGACTTCGGTTACTATCCCGAACTAGGAACCTCTCGGGCAAAAATTTTTCAGCGTCAGGATAAATGTGTTCGCTTCGATGCATATTAAAGATAGCTAACCCTACTAACGATCCGGCAGGTAGTTCGTATCCACCTGTGAAAAAAATATTGACAAGAAAGGAATTACTTACTTAGGACCATGAAAAATAAATTTTACTTATTGTGTCGTGGACAAATGTTTACCAAGTGTGTGTGTGTGTGTGCATATAATATTTACACGTTGATGTTATAATACTTGCATAAGTTATACGTACTCGGCAGTTTAACATTTTCACTGACTTTTCTAGAAATAAATGGACCAGGTGGGAATAATCTCATCGTTTCTTTGATAACACATTCTAAATATTTCATTTCAGTGTAATCTCGATAGTTAGGGTGTCCTTTTTTTTCCATGAAAATTGTCTTGATTTCTTCTACCAATTTATTCTATACAGGTGGTAGAAAAGTTACACAAGTGATGATTAATCAAGTGATACAGGTGCATATTTTGTATAATTAATTTTATGTAAAAATTTTTGGTACTCACTTGTACATCAGCATTTTGAGATAAAGAATATAAACAGAATGATAATGCTGATTTAGTGGTATCGTGTCCCTATGACAGCAATAACAACAAATTAAGAATTAATTAAACGAATACACGAATGGCAATTAATCATTTGTATAAAAATAATCTTCATCGTCATAGGTACCCCAAACATGAAAGTTTGAACTTCACTTTCTATTTCAGCATCAGTAAATCCGCTTTTAGTGAGCAAGAAATCTAAAAACGGCTGCGTTGATTTTCCTCCTAAAAGCATGAGCAATTTTATTTATTTATTTTTTATTTGAATCGTTTATTTAGCTTACAAGATTAGTACATCTGCATATCTTTTTATTTTACCTTCTTTTTCTATTATCAGGGGAACTTCAAGTTTCTCTTCTAGTATTTTCTTTCTTTGATTAATTACCTGAAAGTGGTAAGTAGCTAAGTACATATATTTCTAGATGAAAGAAATCCATGTTGGACAATGAAACAAGTAAGTTTGTACAATGTGACTATGTGTTCTGTAAACAGCTTTGATTTTGAATACATCATTTCAATTTTTTTGCCTGCGCTAATTTGCAATAAATACAATGTAGGTACCGAAGAATGCAGCAAGAGTTATCTATTTTATAAATTACCTTTCTTCCTTCGGCTTTAATCACTTGCAAACTTTTGTAATATAATCTCCCTTCTGAGGTAATATTGAATATGAAATCAGGATGCAGCCAAGGAAGTGTCATTCGCTTCATAATCATTTTACCAACGCTATACAAGAAAAGTAGTGTATTAATATCATTTCACTATTATCACATTCGAGTTGGTGTACATAGTACTTACTAAGATATAAATTCAATCAAACATTTGATATTTGATTAAAATACTTACGTTTGGATGCAGTCTAAATAAGCGGTATTTTTCGACAATTGTGTTTCCAGTCTTATTCCCATAGCGGTCTCTTGGAATAATGAAAAAAATAAATAAATAAAATATTTAAAAAGTTGGAAGCTAATAAACCGTACTCCATCTTACTTACCACAAATTATATCAAGGGCACATTTATCAATATATGGCTCAATATCGAAATCTGCTCCATCTACTAAGCCTTCCAGTTGATCAACGAGGATATCAACATTTCTTGTTATCATATTGACAGAATTTTCCAGAATTTTGAAATGAAACGAAGGTGTGAGTAATTTACGATGAACTCGCCATATACTGACTGAAAATTGAATTCATATTTATTCAGTAGGTGTTGACGGCCACTTTTAAATTAAAAAAAAAAAAAAAAAAATGAAATATAGTATCTGTATAATGTTACCGTTGGAAGTGAATAAACTTGTATTACACAACCAAGAATCGAATAAACGGTATGGACCGGATTTATTTAAATGTTTTGTAGTTGATGATAAAATTGCCTAATGATCAGAAATTAAATTAAAATCGTATTACAAAATTAAAAGGAAGGAATGTGTGCTTAAAAAATTTACAAACAGAAGAGTAAAATTCCAATTTTTAGATGAATTGAGAAAGCTCTCCTACGATAAGATAGAGAAATCCGCCCCGTAACCGATTGGGATCATATTCATCCAAAATATTAGTTTTGATGCAAAACCACTCCCCAAAAAATATGTGAACCATTCCCCTCACCTCCACCTCAGTAATATGGCCCTACATGCTCAAAATTCAATATTTCTCACTTACGAGGGGGGCGGGGGTCCGAAAAGTTTGAAAGTTTTGCATGAAGTACTTCTTAAGTAGGTGTATATATGAGAATGTTTCATTTTTTTTTTTCGAATATTTAGGGATGCTTGAGGGAAGGGGGTGTTCTGTTTTTTTATTTTTTTCATATTTATTCAACTTGGAAATTTTAATATAAAGTGCAAAGACATATCCACGTCAACATTTTAACACGAAGTGGAAAAATTATTTATAATCATATTTTATCGCGAGTTTTATTTTAAAACTTTTTGGATTACTCCCCCCCCCCTCCCATAGAGGTGGAAAATATTGAATTTTGAGCATATACGGTCATAACACTCGGGTTGAGGTGGAGGGACGGTTCAATAATTTTTTTGGAGTGATTTTACATCAAAACTAACATTTTGGATGAGTTCATCCCAATCGGTTAAAGAGCAGATGAGCCTTTTGAAAAATTCCATCTAAACAAATCCGTTTTTTTTTAAATAAAAATAGATTTTATGGGAAACCTACATCTGAAACTATTGTTTGAATGTTTTGTAATTAAGCCTAGTTAAATCTATGTACCTATAAAAAATTGATCGATATTTGATAGATAATAATAATAATTTTAAAAATAAATTTTTTGCACAGTTCTCAAAAGGAAGGTCAGAAATGTTTTTCGTTAGAAAACATCTAATAAAAACAAGATATTTACTTAGTTTTAAAATCATACTAATTGCAAAATTTCAATTGCTTATTTTTTAAAAATTACTTCGTCTAATAAATAAATGTATACTATTATATAATCTAAGATCACAATATATTAAAAAAAAAAACACATAGGTAAATAGTCAGTACCAACCTCTACATCAGCCGGATCACTTAGCACAACAAATAACTTTTTTCCTACCCAGAGTCGAATAACTGATCCATAAGTTGCACTAAGTTCATTCATAATTTGTAATAAAGCTAGGTAGGAAACAAGATAAACAATAAAGTATAAGTGGATACTTATCGGTTTTAATTTTTTCTTCAAATTAATGTAAAAAATATAACATCGATACTAGACTCAGTCTTACTTACGTTTTTTTGACAGAAAATACCATCCATTTCCAATAATTGGATAAATTTTAGGACCAGGAATTTTATCAATAAAATATAAAATTTTACGATTTGGTGAAGATAATTTATGAAAAATCAAACACAAACAAAAGAACAGTAACGCTGTAATTAAAGACATTTTTATCAGCGAAGCTTCGAATTAATATTTCATTTGGCACTAAGTATTTGTAGGCAATGTTATTAATACAATTTAAACTTTTCAAATGCGGTACAACTTTTTGGTGAAATGGTTAAAAGTAAGTAGCAAGGCCTTGTACATTCATTTATGAGAATCTAAACTGATTTTATCTTTGACAATGGCAAATGAAATTTGTAAAAGAAAAAGAAAAGCATCGCAAAGCGATGCTTTTTCAGCCTGATTTTCGTGGCATATTGCAATCATGAGAATTCAAATTTTTCCTAATCCGTATTAAGGGTAGGAAGGGTTTAATTGGGCTAAAAACTCGAAATCCCCGAAAAGCACATCTTGAGTACGTACTGACTGTACATAACTAATTTTAACTTCCTGGTCCAATTTGGAGGGAAGTTAACGGAGAAACAAACTCAAAAAATAAGAAAAACCGACCAAAAACCCAATATTTTGGGCTGTAAGGGAATGGAATGTGGCTGAAAAGTCCAGATCCCCAAAAGGCGCATTTAGAGCTCCGACTAAATGTACATACCTAGTTTCAAGTTGCTAGCTCAATTTGGAGGGGAATTATGCGAGGAACAAACCAATAAACAAGGAAACCTGACCAAAAAGCCCTTTTTTGGGGCTGTGAGGGAATGTAATGAAACTGAAACATCGAAATCCGCAAAAGGCACATCTAGGCGCCGTAATGAATGTACATACCAAATTTCAACTTCCTAGCTCAAATTGTTTGGGAGATAGGTGAGGGAGGAGCAGCCCTTTTTCAAGATCAAAAAGAGGGAAAACTCTCATATCTTCCATTCTAATTGACTCAGGATGTTGATTTTTGGATATGTTATGCAACTTTAGATTCTCTATCGGTTGGGTTAAAAAGAAACAATTTTTGCATTATTGACACCTCAGCACTTCTTCCTCTAAATTAGGAAATAACTGAATTTTGACCCAAGGTCATTACCACTCATATATATATATTTAATCCGCCGCCAAACTGAGCCGATTGCCTGAATTGGAGCGATTTTAGTCTGTATGAAGTAGAATAGATGATTTTAGTGTTCGAAGGGGGGAAAGGGAGGCGGAAATAAAAAAATAAGAAGTATCTCGCATGGCCAAAAATGGTCGTAATGGCCTTCTAGGATCGCAAAACGGATTTTGTTGATATTTTTCCTCTCATCCGCTGTTGGTCGATGGGCTGTAATAGCCGGGGCTTCATTGACAATATGACGTAGAAAATCAGGCTAAAAAATAATAAAAATAAATATGTGACATGGTCAAAAATGGTCGTAATAGTCTTCTGGAAACCCAAAACGGATTTTGTTAATATCCTCCCTTTCAACCGCCGTTGGTCGATAGAGTATAATAGCTGAGGTTTCATTGACTATATGACAAAAAAAATCAGGCTAAAAAATAACACAAACATAACTGTTTAGCATTGAAAAAAAATTTCTTAAGTTAACCACTTCACGTTTAATGAGTGGAAAATAAAAGTTATATTCAAAAATCTGAAATTTAGCAAAAAAAAAAAAAAACATAAACGCATAAGAATTTTGCATTAATTGAAGTTTTCAACAATATTTATGAGTCATCAACTTCACATTTAATGAATAAATGCAGTTAACTAATCACATTACCAAAATAACAATGTAGCACAGAAAATGATTTTCGTGACGTATTACATAATCATAAGAATTGAAAAAAGCATGGCAAAGCGATACTTTTTTCCTAATCAGCATTACGGGTAAAAAGGGTTCAATGTGGCTAAAAAGTCGAAAACCCCAAAAGGCACATCTAGGCACCATAAGGAATATGAATACCAAATTTCAACTTTCTAGTTCAAATTGGTGGGGAGATAGGGGAGGAGCTGCCCTTTTTCAAGGTCAAAAAGAGAAAAACTACTCATATTTCCCCTCTCAATTGACCTGAGAGATTGATTTTTGAATATGTTATGCAACTTTAGATTCTCTATCGATTGGCTTAAAAAAGAACAAGTTTTGCATTTTTGACCCCTCAGCACCTTCTTCCCGCAAATCGGGGCATAACTGAATTTTGACATAAAGTCATCTCCATCCATACATATCTAATTCGCCGCCGAACTGAGCCAATTGGCCGAATATGAGCGATTTTGTTCTGTATCGAGAAGAGTAAATGATTTTAGTGTTTTAGGAAAAAAATAAAAATAAAAATAAATGTCTGACATGACCAAAAATAGTCGTAATGGTCTTTTAGAACTCCAAAATGAATTTTGTAGATATTCCCCCCTCATCCGCTGTTGGTCGATACACTGTAATAGCCTGATTTTCATTGACAATATGATGTAGAGAATCAGACTAAAAAAAGGAAATAAAATATACCTAAAGGTAAGTCGGTGTCGTAGAATTGAATTAAGCGTATTACTCTTTTTCAAAATATAACTCGTTAGGCACCTTTTTGTTGCAGGTAGTTTTACTGATACAATCAACTTATCATTGTACATTGTAAAGTTCCGTGACTAATGATCGATGGTTACAACGATAGCTTGGTAATATTTTCGTGATAAATCGATGATAAGTGGAGACTAATGAATAATAATAATTCGCACATGTGCGGTTAAAAATTGCTAAATGATCTCAGAAGTTTTTTTTAATGAAAGCCCCACGTTAGTGATTATGATGTATTTAAAATTTTAACACGCTATAATCATCAACAAATGACTTAACTTAAAATAAATACTATTTAATTTAAATAATTTCTAAACTTCGTCGTCTAATTCGAACTGGCAAACGGTTCAAAGAACGAATCACTAGACTAAAATCCAACACAAGTGGATCCGATTTCATTGCTGGTAAAAATGTATATTTTAATAGTAATGTCGATATCACAATTTTCATCTCCATCATAGCAAATTTTTGTCCTAAAAAAAAATCATAAATTGTGTTGCACGTTATTGGTTTTATTGTTAATTAATACGAAATATATTGATTTTTAACCTGATTTTCTTATTGTCATTTGTTACAATGAAAGCCTTTACCTTTATTTTAATAATTTTGTTAACATTTTCATTAGGTGGATATATGTTTTTCAAATAATTCATCTACTACCTATATTAAAAATGAATTGCCGGGCTCGATATGTACGTAGACGTACCTACCAAAATCCTTGAAATTCGATCAACATTCGATAAGAGTGGTGTGAATAATCTTGCAAGAAGATTCAGATTATGTGGGGTGAGAGGTGTGAAGAGGTGAAAGTTATATCAAAACAGTGAAAAAATAATCATCAATATCATCATTTTTTGCACCTCAAAAATTTTTCGTCCACCTCCCAGAAACTGTGTGTACGAACTCGGACAGAAAAAATTTGGCGTAATGCATATAGATTTAGTAGGTATGCAAATCATATTTTTTGAGCATTTCCAATAAAAAGAAAATTAGGTTTTTTTGCTAGAAAAATTACCGATGCAGTTACGAGGACCAGCACTAAAAGGTGTATAAGCAAATGGAGATCTTTTACTATTTCTATTCGTAAATCTTTCTGGCAAAAATTTTTCAGGATCGGGATAATGATGTTCGTTCCGATGCATCTTAAACATGAATAAATTCGCTAGCGATCCAGCCGGCAATTTATATCCACCTTTAACAAACAAAAGAAAAAAAGAATTATGATAGGTAATATGAAAGAAGTGATCCATGTGAAAGCAGTAAGAAGAAACTTTTGATAGATTGTTTAAAATAGGTATGTACTTGGAAGTTGAACATCTTCGTTGACTTTTCTCGATATGAAGGGGATTGTCGTATACAATCTCAATGTTTCTTTAATTACACACTCTAAATATTTCATATTAACGTAATCTTGGTAAGTGGGATGTCCTTCTTTAGCGATAAAAGTCGTTTTGATTTCTTCTAATAATTTATTCTGCAACAAATTATAACACAGCGAACGAAATATACAAGTACTTTTCCCTATCAGTTAATATACGAGCATAAATGTAAAAGCTGTTCTAATTTTTCGTAGGTACGTAGGTTAGTTACCTACTTGCACATCTTCATCGTGAGATAAAGCATATAAACAGAAAGATATGGTAGCTTTAGTGGTATCGTGCCCCTGGTATATGAAAAAAAAAGATTAGGTAAATATAGACGCACTAGAAGAAAACTGAGGAAAAAGTAGCTACTAAATGAACTTTTAAACTTTTACTATTATGTACCTAGCTACCTACCGCAAACATGAAAGCTTGAACTTCATTTTCTATTTCAGCATCAGTAAAGCCGCTTTTAGTGAGTAAGAAATCTAAGAACGGCTGTGATTTTCTACCTTTACAATTATTATTCATTAATACATACATATTATTTATTTCACTATCTGGGTGTAATTTTCTTCATCATATGATTAAAGCTAGACATTGTAATATGGTCTAAGAACCAGAACCTAACAATGTATGTAATGAGAGTGGCATCAAAAAATATATACGTGTATTTAAAGACTATAGAAATTCAATTAGACTATATTTAGACGAATCAGATATTCATTTTTCTTATAGCTCTCCTTCCTGCAGACACTAACAAAATTCATTCGGCCCAATACCGTCAAAAATTACTTAAATTTGGCTAGCAGCCTTCGATTTTGGTAAAAGATTAGATATACAGAGTGTTCTGTCTGTGTAATACCCCTTTCATACCACAAACATTGCAACTAAAGTTGGAGTCATGTAAGATGGGTTGCTTATCCTTACTGTTCCAGGGACTAAGATATACGGACTTGGAATTGTTTTTCAAAAAATTTGCAGTCATACAAAAAAATTTCCGAGTTTAGTTCTAAAACAAATAGAGAAGTATGGTTTCCCCCAAAATGTACCGCACACAATATAATTTTGTCGGTAAAAAAATTATAACAAATTAAATGCAAAATAATGTTTTTCAAAATCCAAAATTTTTTCGAATTTCTGTTCATAATTTTTGAAAAAGTCCTTTATAAGTATCCATTTAGATAATTTTTCTCGAGGTAGTAGGGTAATTCCCCCGTGGCTTAGCCATGAATAGCTCAAAGCAGGAGGTTTCCGCTTTTTCTGTGAATTATTTTTCGAGTCAAAATTTATAAAAACGAATTAAATAGAATGTGCAGTACTTTTTTAACGATCAAAAAGTGCATTTTTAGGAGTTTTAAGAAAAAAATTCGCATAAATGTAAACATGTCTCAAGTTTTTTACCCTAAAGGGTGTAGAGCCCTCCCTTGGACACGCTTTTGACTCTCTCTTCACATGTCATGATTAAAATTTCCTTGCTGATTTGTTTAGGTATTCAGAAGAAAATTTTTCCCCTCCACAAAGAAAGTTTCTCGACAAACAACGATGTTTTATTGCAATATTTGCTCAGTCTTGTTGTATTCTTTCAAAATCAGTTCAGAATTTTGGCAAGAAAATCTTCTCGCTGAAATTCATGTTTCCATGGAAAATGTTTTTTCCAAAAAAGGGAAAAAATTTTTAACAAAATAAATTTTTTCTTCAAAATATCTAAACAACTTTGGAAAAATATAATCATGCCAAGGAGAGAGGGTGGGAAGAGGTACTCTATCATTTGAAGAAAATTTTCCTGACGGATACTTATGAGAGCTTTTTCAAAAGTTATGAATAAAAATTTGAAAATTTTTTAAATTTCTAAAACATTTTTTTGCGTACAACTCATAATATATTATAAATGACTTCACCCACGTCTCTAATTTTTAGCCTAATTTTCTATGTTACATTGTCAATGAAAACCAAACTATTAGTCTATTAACCGACAGCAGATGATCAGAGGGGAGGGGTCAACGAAATCCGCTCTGGGGTCCTAAAAGACCATTGCGACCATTTTTGGCAATGTCAGCTATTTATTTTTATTTTTATTTTTTCCCCTGAACATTAAAACCATTTATTCTGCTCAATCCTGACCAAAATTTCTCCAATGTGGTCGATCAACTCAGCCCTTTCAAGCCAATTGATAGAAAATCCAAATCTGTCTAACATAGCCAAAAGTCAACTTTCTACGTCAATTAGGAGGGGAGATATAAGGGGGTTTCCCCTTTTTGACTGAGAATAAGGGCTGTTCCTCTCCTATCTCCCCTCCAAATTGAGCCGGGAAGTTGAAATTTGGTATGTACATTTAGTGGGGGTTCTAGATGTGTATTTCGGGAGTCTCGACTTGTCAGGAACATTACACCTCCTCACAGCTCCAAATATGTGGTTTTTGGTCGGTTTTTCTTATTTTTTTAGTTTGTTCTACGCATAACTTCCCTCCAAATCTGGCTATGAAGTTAAAATTTGATAGGTACATTTAGTTAGGGCTCCAGATATTTCTTTTTGGAGTCTAGACTTTTCAGCCCTGTTACACCTTCTCACAGCCCCAAAAATGTGATTTTTTGGTTGATTTTTATAATTATTTATGTTTGTTCCTCGCATAACAAGAATACTATAAATTATTAGAGAATAAAAATTTTTAATCTGTATTTTTCAGTTTCTACAACAATTAGAATATGCCACTCATTTCACATGAACCTAAACTGAGTGGCAGTACTTGTGATATGGCAGGGGAGTGCGATTTAAACAGAATAACCTGTACATGAGTGGGGTTAACCTTTTATTCGAAATTCGGTGGTGCCAAAAATTTGTCAAGAGTGAAGGAAGGGGGAAATGATTGCAAAAATCGTTTGTTTTTTAGCCAATCAATAAATTATTAAAAATATATTCGATAGGTATTTAAAAAACAGCTTTCCAGAGTAATTAGAAGGAGAAATATAGTATTTTTCCCCTCCTCTTTGGTCCCAAAAAAATTGGCTTCTCTGAAGAAGCTCCCCCTAATTGAGCTAGCAAGCTAAAATTTGGTTCAAATATTTAAAAGCCAACGAGCCAAGAAGTTCTGTAAATGTATCTTTTGAGAGTTTTAGACTTTTTAGCCATCTCTTGCCTCTTTACAGCTCTTAGAAAGTGAGTTGAACGATTTTTGCGAGTTTTTGAGTTCGTTCTTTGGCTAGTAACCTTTTGAAAAAATATCGTTCTAAAATTATCCCCCTTCCCTCGCAGATTAATAAGATTGATTATTTTTTTACTTTAAATCACACTGCAGAGCTACAAAATTTTGACCACAAACAAACAACATCCAAAAAAGTAAGTAAATGTATTTGCCGATTGCTCAACTTACTTTCTAGTTCCGACATTACATGCATTTGATCATCTTTTATTATTTGTTTTCGTTGATTTATAACCTAAAAACAATAGATACCCATATTAATTATTCCAATAAGTGATAATCTACCTAATAAATAAATGGAATGTGTAAGTGAATTAGGTGTGTGCTTTGGAATATTTTTTTCCAACCGTAAGCTGGTAAGAAATTTTTTTTTGAAAAATTGAAAAGAATTGTAACCTTAGGAAATTGGGTAGATGTTTTGGCCAGTGTGAACAAATTACCTTTAAAACAAAAGATTTAGATATTTGAATCGCTTTATAATAAGCTTTACCGATACTGGTCGATCGAAATATTATCTCCGGATGTAACCAAGGAGTTGTTGAACGTTTCACAATCACATTGGTCAAACTGTGGGTAGGTAATACGTTTTCAATGATGTGGGTACGCTCAGAGAATATAAATCAACAGTACAACAAAATTATAAAGTAGTTAAATCTGATCACGAATACTTGTTCGGCAGATGAAGCAACATCAATATAGACTTTTTTCATAATTATTTTATTTAAATTATGAAAAAATTCTGTTTTTTTTTGCATAAATTAGTTTTTTTAAATACGAGTATTATTAAATGACACATGACGTAGTGGATCAATGTTATATATATATATAAAAAATTAAGATCAATACTTTACCAAAGGAAAGATACTTGACCAAAAATTTAAAGAGCAGAAATACCTTATCCGAATCATATTACTTTAGGCTTATGTATAGAACTATTTATAATCCAATCGAGACAAAACTCTCTCATATTTATAAACCTTCTTTTCCCAAGGTTCTGAATAAGATGGAAGGCAATAATAAGAGAATGTCAAATTTAATTAACGTCTTTCAGACGTTTGGTACCTACCTTTCTAATAAATCTACAATAACAATAAATGTTATGGAAAAATTAAACTTACTCGATACCTGTAGAGAGACAGATTTGAGACAATTTTTTTTTTTTCAATTACTTACGTTTTGATACAATCTAAATATGCGGTATTTTTAGACAGTTGCGTTTCAAGTTTTATTCCCATAGCATTTTCTTGTAAGAAGTAAACAAAGTATTTTGAAAAAAAAAATCAATAAATCTCGAGGTTAGTTGGTATTATTTATAGTTCCATAATTAATTGCAAGTTACTCATTACCACAAATAATATCCAGACTGCATTTCTCTACGTATGGTTCAATATCAAAATCATTGCGATTTAGTAATTCCTCCAACTGATTTACAAGTATATCGGCATTTCTCGTAATCATTCCAACGGAATTTTCCAACATTTTAAAATGAAACGATGGTGTAAGCAGTTTACGATGTATTTGCCAAATATCACCTGGAAATTGGATTCGGTATAGATAACCTCATAAAAACCAGCCTCGATAATAAAAGTTGACGATTCTTACCATCGGAAGTAAGTAGATTCGTGTTACCTAACCAAGAATCGAGAAAACGATACGAATCAGATTTATCTAAATATTTCGTCGTAGCTGTTAAAAAAACCTACGATCATAAACATCCAAAAATTAGGTGGAAATAATTTTCTAGTGCTTATGTGTTCAGTCGAAATAGTAGCTAAGGACAACTCAATGTGGTCGAAATAAATAGTCTAAAAAAAAAATTTCACGTGCGAGACAAAATTTTTTTCTGATTTTTGTTCGTTTGAAGCAACAGTTTAATTCAACTTGGAATGGTACTAGTGGATTGTCCATGGAAAAAATCCAATAATTGTGAGATTTTTTTTTCATTTTGTATTCATCTGAAGTAGCACCTGAACACACCTCAGAACGATGCACATCGGCGATACAGAAAAAAAATCCATAGATGATGATGGAAATTTTTTTTCTAGTTTGTGCTAATTTAAAATGGTAAATGAACACAATTCGGAATAGTCCAAATTTGTAGTCGCACTAAAAATTGTTTTCTGATTTGCGTTCACTTGAATTAAAAGTTGAACACAATGCAAAGTGAATTTCTTACGAGGGAGGGGTTCATTTTTAATGATTCTCAACTACCGGCGATTAAAATCGGCGATATAAGAGAACAAATTCATAAAATTGGCAGTAAAAATTTCCTAATTGGTGTTAATTAGAATTATAGTCGAACAAAATTTGGAACGATGGAAATAGATGACTCGAAAGAAAATCTTTGAATTGAACATTGAAGTTTTCTGATTCGTACTTGTTTGAAACATTGAAGAAACAGCTTAACATACATGGTATTTCGCTTTGATGATACTTCTACTTCCTTCATACCACAAACACAGCAACTCAAGTCAGACAGATGTTTAATTTTTTGCCTATCCTAATCATTGCAAGAAAAAATACGCAGGTCTAACATTTTTTCTAAAAATTTGAGATGATTTTCAAAAATTTCCAATTTCTTATTCAAAAATGCTAGAGATATCCAGTTTGCTCCAAAATGTAACGTATTTCATGTAGTATTTTCAATGAAATAATTAAAAGTAAAGGTTGAGTGGTTCGTAATATATCTTAAATAAAGTAAGTAAATAACAATGAAATTTTGCACAAAATTTTCAAATTTTTGCTTGTAACTTTGGAAAAACTCTTATCTAATTAGAAAGTTTTTCTTGAAGTTATAAGGGACCCTCCACCATTTTACATGATTATATTTTTTCCAAGTTGTTTAGAAATTTGAAAAAATTTCACGTTACAACTTTTTTGCTTTATTTCTAAAAAAAAAACAAATCATAAGAATATAAATTTTACCAAAAAGCTGTTTTTGATGAAATATTAAACTAATTCAGAGAAAATGCATAAAACTGAATAAACTTTTTACCACGATTAGGTATTTTTTTTTTCACAAAAAATAGGTAGTACAGAATTTTATAATGATATTTTACCCCAAAAATTTTTGAACAACTTGGAGAAAATATAATCATGCCAAGTGATGAAGAGTTCCTTATTATGTTGAGAAAATTTTTCTAATTGGATACTTTTAAGAGCTTTTTGAAAAGTTAAAGGCAAAAATTTGAAAATTTGTTGCAAAATTTCAGTGTTTTTTTTTTTATTATATTCAAGATATCTCACGAACCATTCAACTTTTACTTTCAATTTTTTTACTGGAAATACTACACCAAACAAGTTACACTTTTGCGCAAACCAACGTTTCCAGCATTTTTGGATCAAATCAAATAGGTCTCAAGTTGCCTGAAATCAACCGTGCTGCCATCCTTGACACATCCAAATGCGTAAGGAGAACACAAATGTGTTCCTTATGACTATAACATCAGTATGGTTTTTAGGCTTTGAGTATCAATAACATATGGAGTGATACAAATGTAGTTTCCAGGCCTACAACCATAGAAAGCGCGCAACAGTCACCATTTTCTGAAACTTATCGCTTATCAATCACAAAAAATGAAATATGCCTATTTTTTAATACTCACCTAAGAGATTAAAAACATGGTATAACACAATTCATTTTCGATTTTCCATCATTATAATTGCAATTTGTAGCGTTATGTAATTAAAAATTAAAGGCGATGACCCGTGATGACCACTTTCACTGGGTACTTTTGTTGTAATTTTCTTGGTTCAACGCACTCTAAATCAACACCGTCATGTAATGGCGGAAGTCTTATTTTTATCTTTCCATATTATGTTATTTATGCTCAAAGTTTCTAGGTAGGTCTTTATTGAGCTTTCGCGTGTAGTAGTTTTCCTTTGCTTCTACGCTATCTACAAGCAACTCACTGCATCGCGAGCTGGGTTTTACAACCCTGAGCTCAGCAGTGAGCCACGACCAGACGCTTAAACCAGTTACAAGTCTTTTGATTCTGATAATAGATGGCGTGCTGTCTAATTATCTCTGTTGTAACTGGTAGTGCCTGGAACATAAGCGTGTAACAGTTGTTAAATGCGCACAATGCATTACACGTACATTTTTCCCATAGTGGGATTCAAACCTACAACCAAATAAAAATATGAAAATTTTTGAAAATCACCTCAAATTTCCAAGTGAAAATTTCTGATCTGCGTATCTCTACCCCAGTAATGATTAGAATAGGCAAAACATTTTACATATGTTCAACTTGAGTTGCTCTATTTGTGGAATAGAGGAAGTACTATCGAAGCAAAATACCCTGCATACGCAAATGTAATCAGAAGTGACTCACTTGCTTTGGTGCAGATGTGGTGGTTTGTTACATAGACCCATCTGACCACTGGGCCCCTTTAATGATGCTCTTTTTCCCGATAATTTTTTATTGTAAACATATTTTTGAATTATTTCCTGGAATTGTTCAAGGGTGTAATTTTAAAAAATGAGGCTCTCATTTCACTTCTATTTGTGGGCCTTATATAAATCTAGTCACAATAATTTTCGAAACCATGTGCGTGTTGGGACAAAATAACCATTGAATTCGACTTAGACTTATCCAAATAAATTTGAGAAAGTACAAAAATTACATTTTTGCAAATTTTGATAAATCTAGGCAGCGTTGTTTTAGAACGTCTTTCACCTTGTCGATATAAAAATATTTTATTGTAAAAAAATAGAAAATAATCTAAAATGAAAATTACCTCAACATCAGCTGGATCACTCAGCACAATAAATAACTGTTTTCCGATCCAAAGTCGATAAATTGATCCGTAAGTTGTACCAAAATCATACAAAATTTGCAATATAGCTGCTCATTAAAAAAAAAAAAAAAATGGTCATAATGAGCTAAGATTTTTATTTTTAAATGACCAATATAGGCTATCATATTATTGAATTACTTACGTTTCTTCTTCAAGAAGCAGAATCCATTTCCCACTATCGGATAAGCTTTAGGGCCAGGAATTTTACTTCCATAAAATAAAATTTTACCATTAGGTAAAAGTAATTTATAAAAAATAAGACATACAAAACCAATCAATAATATTGTAATCAAAGACATATTTCATAGATATGGTTTATCTCAATATTTTAAAGATTTACGATGCGCTTTAACAATATAGGTAAATTCTTTCAAATTTTAAACAAAAAATTAAAAAAATGATCCAAAGTATAACACGAAACAGGTAGATATTGTACTTCACTTCATACAGAGGAGTTAAACGCAGGTGCACAACATAACTTTTATTTTAACAGTAATAATAGTTTTGAGGGGTAAAACTACTTACCTACATGAATGAGATAGAACTTTTAGAAAGTAAATATATGAAAATCAACATTTTAATTAACCGCACAAGTATTTAAATAATTCATTCAGTCATTTTTGATGAATTTATATTCTTTTTATTCATTAATTAAATATCATAGCTACCTGCCCACAATTACTGGTATTCATTTCAGACAGAATAATAAATGAGAATAAGCAGTGCAAGCAATGAACGCAGGTTAGGTATATGTACCTAGCGTAATGAGTATTGTGAGTACTTGCTTACCTATGCTTGTAATGTTATGCAAAAATGTAAAAATGACAGTGTAAACATTGTAATTTAATAGTTATGTAACATCCAATCGTATATTTATATATGAGAAAATGATATTTCACAGAAGCTTATTTACTGAAGCAAGAAGATATGTATTTAGGATAAAAAATAACATGATTTGACGTTATTATAATTGTGAAACTAATATTTACTTACATTGGTGAAAAGACCAAATTCAAGCATACCCTGTTTTATGGCCCTTATTCAATTACTGCGGTCAAATTTCAAAAGATTTCGAAATAAAAACCAATAGTATGCTACTCACACTAAAAATAAATAAATAAGTAAAATGTTGATAACAACCATGTAATAACGAATATGTGATAGAATAAATATTAATAAGTGATAGCAGATTTTGAAGATGCTTGTACACAATATGTTTGTTCTTTGCGACAGTGTATCGTATAAAGAATAATAATTGATTCTGAAATTTGCAATTTGCTCGAGCTTTGTACAGGCCTGAAGGCTAAACAGCCAAATGAAGAAATTAGCCCAGTCTATTTTACGATCTAATAAGTTGTTGACTGTTTCTAGGCACATATAATGATTAGGACATTTTGATTTAAGATTTTTTTCAAAAACTTCTTTAAGAAAATCATTAAAATGGATACACTGCGTCCTTTTTTTTCTTCTTTAAATGCAATGTCATTCATTGTGCTTGATACTGACCAAAATCGACCTAATTTGACCAACAAGCTTAGATCATCAGGGGATGCGTGGAGATGAGCAGATGACCTGGGAGTCGAAATTTCTTAATTTACAGAATTTGGGAAGGTAGTGGGATAGGGCAAAATATGAAACTCGTATACATCTCTTACAAGAGAACCTCACAAAATGCTAGACGCCAATCCGGCCAATAGTGCGCCTACAAGTAGAATGGTATGCAACAATTTCCATGACATGAACCATTCTTCTGAAACGGGCCTAGTTTTTAAAAACAGTGTTACCATCTTAAAAATTTCTCACACATGCAATACTAATGTCCAGTGAAACGCCTGTCAACGCGTGCGCGGTCCCCTTAAAAATGAGCAAAAAATCTTATTATGAAAATTTACCTATCGTGTAAACTGAAGGGGTTACGATCATTTTTTGTTTTTACATATAATGCAAAAACATTTGTAAAAATAAAAAATTGTAGCTCCTTCAAATTACACGATACGCAAATTTTCATGATAACTTTTTCATTTGTCTTCACAAGTATGTATAAGAAATTTTCAAGATTGGTAACACTCGGTGGTGTGGTGTCCATGTAAGCAATGTAAGCAATGCTTACACTTACAAAATCCAGAAAAAAATTACTGCTAATATTTATAAATTCAAAAATGCAAAACAGACTGTCGCTGCTGATATTTATAAGTTTAAAAAATGTAAAACAAGACTGTAAAAGGCTACAAATATAATTACAATTCGTTTGTTCATTCTATTCGTGTAGTAAGCAATAGACGTTTTGCTTACAACATGGGATAACGAACATTGCCCCTACTATTATATCTTGTAGAATTGTAGGTCCTGGCGGGTGTTGGTAAGAACGAGAGTGGGAATGCGCTAAGTGGTGGAAACATGTTTGCAAGCATTTGTCAAATTTCTTACATATGTACCAATAAACGGTTCAACACTACGCTAACATAAGTTTGATTGATAAAACAACCAATTTTTTTTTAATTTTTTATGCACCAAATGAAATCCCGAACACATTCATAAAAATTAATAATACTTAATATTCAATCAAATGTGATAAGAAGCAAAACTCATACTGTAGGAACTGTAGGTACTGGCGATTGTTGGTGGGAATGGCAACAATAAATTAACCAATTTTGAGTCAGTTTTGCGAATTTAAAAAATGGACTTGGAGAGCGAAAAATTTTACTACATCATTTTGAGGTCATATTGTGACTCTTGTTACCTCATCGTTTGCAGATTTCAAAAAAAAAAAAAAAAAATGAAATTCGACCCACCTAGTCTGAATCCCGTAAAACTAAGCTAGGATTTTACATGCGGATTCAGTAGTTTTCCTCCAAGTGTTTTGTAATGGTATCACCGGATAGGTATTATCGAGTTTCTCGTTTTTTAATTTTGATAGGTATCGCATGTTTAGTTTTTAATGAAACTCTGTCTTCCACAATAATAGGATCCGCATTTGCATCGAGTGAAAATTGATATTGCAATAATAACACTGCTAGAATTATAATAATTTCCAACTTGGCAATTCTTTGACCTGAAAATTCATTCATGAGGTAATAATGCGATAAAAATTCCTAATAAAAGTATGATTCAGTAAACGAGTACCGTACGTTGAAAGTTACTTACCTATACAATTACGTGGTCCTGCGCTGAATGGAACGTAAGCATATGGATTTCTTTTAACGTCTTCTTCTTCAAATCTTTCGGGAATAAATTTTTCAGGTTCTTTAAAATATTTATCGTTACGATGAACTAGATATATGCAAACTAGAGCTTCGCATCCTGCTGGAAGAACGTAACCACCTACACGAACAAATATTGCGATGTTCACAGTTTGCATAAAGGTAAATTTCGGGAATACATTCCACTGATCCTAATAATAGTGAAGATACAGGAATCAGAAATTATTTTTTATGAAAATGAATGATCTCTGTATTTTAGCAAGACTAAAAAACGCAACATCGCAAACCCATTGCCACCCAACATCTCATTTTCATCAGCCCCAACTTGAAAAATGAAAAAAAAAAAATTTTAAACATGCTCGAAAAAAATGCAAGCCCTCACAAATTATTTAACAGACTTGCAAACATATCAAAAATGCAACTTCTAATAAAAAAGTTCACCTTCCAAGGCCAAATTTAAGTCTTTCTCTTCCTGATCCCTCCTAAACACTGAGCGTAAAAATTTTAAAAACTACAGCTTAAGAAAATTTTATTTAAATAAAAGAGACTAGTATCCCCATCTAGAGGCTCCTACACATGATACGTAAAGTTCTTGTTTTCTCCTTGTATTTGTAAAACTACCGAATATAAAAAAATTTCAATTCATACTTGATTGTAAAGTAACATCTTCATCAATTTTTCTTGACATGAAAGGTATTGGTGGATATAATCGCAAAGATTCTTTAATAACATTTCCTAAATATTTCAAACGAATAAAATCATTGTATGAAGGTTCTCCATTAACGTTTAACATAATTTCTCGGATTTCCTTTACTGCTTTATCCTGTAATTATGGTAATTAATGTTTCAGCATATAATGCAACCCTGCAACGTACAACAAAATACATAATACCAAAATAACGATGTTGTTTTACCTGAATATCTTGATGGTTTGCTAAACAATAAAGGCAAAATATTATGGCAGATTTAACGGTATCATGGCCCTGTTCATTCAACAATATAGGAAAAAAAATTAGATGTCAACATTAACATTATCTAATATCTAGTTACTATATCATAGAAAAATTTTTACCCCAAACATAAACGTTTGCACTGCACTTTCAATTTCAATGTTGTTAAAATTTGTTTCGGTCAATATGAAGTCTAAAAGTGGTTTCAACTTTTTTTCACCTGTAAAAGTTGAAACAAAAAAAATTAATTTCAGATACCGGCTTCTTAGTTTTTAATTTTTATCACCCTTGAGATTTTTTCTTATGAAGAACAAAAGGCGAATGTTGAAAAAAAAAAAAACTTTTTTCTTCAATAAGATAATTTAACACTAGGTGATAGGTAAGAGAATTTTTTTTACAGTTTTGTTAACTACGTTGCTTGTAATGAGCAAAAAATTCTAAAAAAATTATATATTATACTCTAATGTATAACGTATCCATCCCTGATGTTGTTAACCCCCCCCCCCCTTAAATCACCTGTCACTGAAAATAATTCCGAATTAACTTAAGCCTACTTGATGTTTCGTTGATCTGAAAACCAATATGGATTGCCCTAAACATATTTTCTGCCCCAATGTCGCAGTTATCCGTCTTATACATTATTTCGGCACTTTACCAAATTCTTCACCCCTGATTGGCCTTACTACCACCTGCCATTGGCACCACTGTTAGTCACCAAATTCTGTTGCCCTACTGGATTTCATTTCCGAACGTTTACAGTCATTTTTCGAACCTTTATACCTAATATTTTGTAAAATTTTCATCTTCGCTTCACTTGAGATGAAGATATATGTTTCTGTTTACCAAAATAATTTGGTGACAGTTGGTAGAAGTTAGAAAAAATTAAATTTAATAAAATGTTGGAATCATTGACCGGAACCTTTCTGGATTTGTGCTCACATTAATCGATTTTTAAAGATGAAAAGTTTTGAAATTTTTATTCCAACATTTATTTTTTTCAAATGGTGACAAAGAATGTTTTGTCTCTGGTGGCAAAATATGCAAAACCGTTACTGGTTGAAATTGGAAAAACAGTAAAATTCCAGAATAATTTAATGATGGCGAGGTGTAATTATGACTTGACTGCAGCCCTAAATTTGGCCAAGAATCGTCCAGTCTTTGTCGTAAATACGATATAAACGCATTAAAACTTGAATAAATAGACATGAGAAAATTTTAGTTTTAAAAAAAAAATTATTATTAAAAATGTTTTCTTAATCAAAAATGTACATTTGTACGTGCTAAATGAACTTTTTTAGCTATGAAACTTGCTTTTTTGCAAACTTTTGGGAAAATTTAGTACTTCGGTTACTCATAAAATTTTGAGAAATCAGTTATAAACTTTGAAAATTGGTAAAATTGGTTGGTAAATTTGAAGTTTATCCCCCATCCCCCAGAGCATATCCCTTCGGAAGGCCACTGTCCACAGCATTAGTAGTCCATTAGATAAAAAATCAATGATCACGGCTCATACTTACCATTGCCATTTACGTTAGTTTGATTATTGCCTTCAGTTTCTGTATCATTGTCATTGTTGGATATTTTGCGGTTTTCTTGTAGTAACTTTTTTCTATTATAGATCACCTGTACATGTACCGGGTGTTCCATTAATCTTAGATCCCTCCAAAGTTTTAGGTAAAAATATGATGTTTTATTGGCTTGATACAGTGTTGGAAAAATTCGGAATCAATAAAATCTCTTTACGAATATTTCTCTTATTTAACCAATGCCCGAGCTAAAGTGATGAATTCTCTTTCTAGTAAAATACATCTTTTTGTACATTACATTATTGGCTGTAATGAAATAATGAATGAATGCTTGGATATAAATACTGCTAGTCTATTACATGGTCTGATTTGAAAATTGCGAGTATTATGCTTACAACAACTGCAGAAATGATATTTGATGGTTTGTTTTCGTCAAAATTTTCGATTTAAAAGACAAAGTTCACCTACACAGATGTACAGTAGAACTTCGATTATTTTACACCCCATTACTTAACGGCCAAATTTTTCAGGTTCCCACCCATTTTCCCGAATCTACTTTCTCAAATGACTATTTTCCAGAATGCCATTATACCGAATCTCAATTTCCTAAATTCATTGTGCCCAAGCAGAAAATTTATTAAAGTTACATTTTTTATTCAAAATCAAAGATCAATACTCCATGAAATTGTTGTGAGGTATACCAACTCATAACCTTTTAACTTCCTATCTAAAACTCTTATGAAACAATGTTGAATACAATAGTTGTGAGAAATTTGGAGTAGAAGAAAAAAGTACTAAACCATTTTTGTCATAAAAGTAATTTTACAAAAGATATGGCGAAAAAACTCTGGAATTTCGGACGGCGATGAACCCCCTCCATTGGCTACACACACCTTCTATCGATGGAGACTTTTAGTATGTTACTCCTCGTAATATAAGTAACTCCCAACGATACCAGATTTCCGATTCTGTAAATTAATCGACTTCTGTTTTGGAGCCACCTTCACCTTGTGCGTGATAAAGCCGGCTGGTGTTTTCCGAGTAAGAACCGAAATCGGTTGTGTTACCCTTCACCTTCTAAATTGTTATATATCTCTTGTAATCCCTCGGGCTGAATTTTCTGATATAAACTTTGGTCAAGATTGCTGTTTAGGTAGTTATGACGCGCATCTTAGATGAATTATTACCCTTATTAGCTAAATTTATACACTTACAATGGAATCTTTCACATTTGGTATTCGGAAAATAGGCATTCGTGAAACAATATTCGGGATAATTTTATTAGGACAAAAGGTATTTGGGAAAATGGTCATTCGGCAAAATAGTTATTCGAGAAAGTGGATTCGAGAAAATGTCCAGGAATCAATTTTTCCTCTTATTATTTAACACCTCGATTATTCAACAAATTATGCATCATTTGCCGCCTAAAGATGAAACGATGGTAAAATTTAGCCTTCAAAAAGAAATCAATATTCAATTTATTGGAAATTCGACAGACTTTTTTGGAAAAATGTTTATGCATTTTCAAGCGTTTTACCCATCTTGTTTTAAATATATTTCTGTTTAAAACTCAAAAATTTTTTGGTTTCAGTATTCAAAAATCTTGCCAAACCTGGTTTGGTAAAACTACGTAATTAGAATGCAAGTGCAGATATTACCAATTTAAATTTATGTGACACAAAAACTTGCAAATTTGTTGGACACAGTGCAAGATTAATTGGACACCCAGTGGATGTCAACAAGTAAGAATGCAAAAAATATAAACATAAGTGATAATTATTGTAGAACAAACAGTGATACTTACCTTACCTTCATCTACATACCTATAGAAACTTCAGAAGTGTGTAGTAATAATACTTAGATTAGACAGGGGGAGAGAGGAGCGAGAGAGGATTACCTTTTGAGCTTTTTCTTTAAGTACTTTCAAACTATCATAATAATCGCGTCCGGTTTTAGAAAGTTTGAAAATGGTGTCATTTCGTAACCAAGGAAATATATAACGTAATTGCAATAATTTGGCCACGCTGTGAACAAACTCGTCTTGTTATACGTACTCTCAAGAAGAAGAATATAGCTTAAGAACAAGAGCCGGAGTAATAAAAAATAAAATAGGTAGTGATGCGTACTTTTTGGTACTATCCACATAATCACTATTTTCGGATAATTGTGAAATTAATTTAATTCCCATGGCGATTTCTGCAAAAAAAAAAAAAAAAAAAAAAAAAAAACAGGACCGATATGATTTAATAATAAAAACGTTGGAGCTCTCAACAGTACTTCATGATTACTTTCAAAGGCCAATTCAACTTTCTTAACCGTACGCACCCTTTATAAGTTGAAAGCAAATAAACCAGCTGCTGTAGGTATTGAGATTGTGTAAAATAATATGTACCCACCTCCAATTATATCTAGCGCACACAAAGTAATACATTTTTCAATATTAAACCCTGGAAGACTAACTTCTGGGTTTTCTGGCTCTAATTTTTTGCAAAGAATTTCAGCATTTCTCAATATTGTTGGAATTGCTTTCTCGACGATTTTGAAATGAAACGATGGAGTCAGTAATTTAC
>FIZR01011411.1:0-14589 GCA_900060175.1 Ferrisia virgata
ATCCTTGATCCAAACGAACTTGATTAGACCTTCCTTTTTTAATGCTTGTGCACTTTTAAATAGCGACGCTGTCTGTTTTGTAAGATGTTCACTTCTGTATATTGACTTCGCTTCGCCACTTATCCCTAACATGTTCGTATTTGGTCTTATATTTTTTGATGCAGATATTAACATTGATTTTTTTGTCATAATTAGATAGGCGAACAATTACCAGTTTACGTTTCTGATCTTGACGGTAATCTGTGGATAGCAACAATATCACGTTCGCTAACTTCAATTTTTTCACCCAATTTCTCCATTGTTTCATATAGGTTCTCATTCGGTTGAGTTAGAATACCACTTATCACAACGTTGGGTTTTTTCAAATACTGTTCTAAATCATTCACCTGCATTTTAAGCAACCTATTCTCTTATGAGATGTCCTCTTTCATATTTGTTTGTTCTGTTTTCATATCAGCTAATTGAGAGGTTAGTGAATTGACTGTTGTTTGTATTTTACCCATCGTTGTCTTTATATCTTTGATATCTTCAGCCATTTTCGTCACAATGCTGGTTAATTTCTCCATTCTACTTGACGTATTGATTAGATAAGACTTTATCCGATTTAACTCGCCACAGTACAATAAAACCAGTTTCAATTTGGATCTATAAAGACGATAATTCGAACGCAAAAACACACGTCTAAACTCAATGCAATAACTTGCCAAACTCCCAATTTTATGAAATAATTCAAGGGAATTATAAAAACGGTCTCAAAATTTCACTATTTCGATTTCCAAAAGACCCGGATTTGAAACAGAAATGGTTAAATTTCATTAAACGAGAAATAAGTTTTGAACCAACAAAATATCATCGAGTAAGTATTATTATTCCTTTCGATGATATACTCATTATGTACGATGTATTCATCAAATTTGTATCATTTTTGTGTTTATTTTTAGGTCTGCGAATATCACTTCAGAGAAAGTGATATTAGAGAAGAAAGTTTGAAGGATCCTAAGAAGAATATTTCATACTTGAATAAATTGTAACGTCCTCCTCAGCTGAAAAAAAAGGAGCAATTCCATTAATGCTACCAAATTGTCCAAAATACTCGAATAATACCACTCAACCAAGAAAACACGTTTATGATCACATTTCGAGAAGAGAAGAAGCATTGTTGGAAGCTGTTTGTGCCGAAAGTTTGAATACCAAAGATGCTTACGAGAAAAATATTTCGTTTTCAAATTTTGAAGAATTTCGCCGCTGTATTTCAAAAAATAGTACTATGTTTAACGAAAATGGAATATGGTATCTTAAGCACTGTGATAAAGAAATCATATTCATGAATTTTGAATTTCATCCGGTGCCAAAAATTCGTTGCTCTGCTGTGGTCGATGAAGATTGTTCAATTGGAATTTTCAACGATGTTACTGAATTGAAGAAGGTTGGTTCAATAAATCTTCCTGAAAAATTGAGCAATATTCTTCGTTTCGATTGCATTTTAAAAGAATTACTCTCATCTACAACCAACAACTCGAATCAAAAAACTGAAGCAGATCTTTACATGGGCATCGTTTTGAATAATTTGAAACGAGTAAGTGATATTTTTCGTACTTCTGGTGAAGATTTGCACGAAAATTGATTTTGTAATGGAACAATGTACCCATTGTCCTTATCGTTTTCGATATAACCCAGATTTTATGATATTGGCTTGCATTGCTTATACCATTTCACCGCATGCTTATAAATTTAACTGGAAGAATGCTTGTACTTTATCTCATCCAAGAACCATCGCCAAAAGTTTGCCACTACTATGATACAGATCCGAATTCGACTTTTCTTATATTGTATATTAAGGAAAGAGTGAAATTTTAGTTTAATGATTGATGAGATTCACCTCAAGCAATTTGCAGATTATAAAGGTGGTAATATAGTAGGAACGGCATTCGATAGCACCAAGTTAGCTAAATCGTCGTACGTTTTCACGATTCAAAGTTTGAGATCTTCATTTAAGGATGTGGTACACATCTTGCCAGCATGTACTTTACAAGGTGAAGTTTTTTTCGAGTACATCAAAAAAATTATCATTGGATTGCACAATATTGGTTTTGAGGTGATTTGTGCAACGACAGATAATAATGCAATTAATCGAAAAGCGATGTCTTTTTTCTCCATGCCACCGAAATTCCTGACACTGTTCACGACGTTTTCAAATGTATTAGGAATAATTGGTGGAATTCAACGATCTTTTTTTACCTACTTTTTGAAGACATCGGCGAGGATGAAGAAGAGATATGTAGTGCAGATTTTGATGATTTAATAAGAGTTGTACGAAATCGAGGAAGGAAATCCTTTAATAAAATAGTCCTACTGCTGAACGAAAAAATCCTTATCTCCATCGAATAGAGAACGTCAAAACGTGAAATTGGTTCTTAATGGTTTTAACCACTTCGTGTATAATGCATTGAATATAATCAGTATGCAGAAAGATTTAAATTTTTTTTCAAATGCTGATTTCATCAGGATTATTATGGATTGGTGGGCTGTTGTGAATGTAAAAACTGTGATGAAAGGTGTACGCTTCAATGATCCTTTACAATGCCCTTTGACTTTGGATGGCGAAAATTACGCCTACTTGAAACAATTCTCAGAGTGGGTAATCAGATGGCAACCATCCTCAGTACCTCGGAAAAATCGTCTCACCTGTGAAACAGAAATTGCACTTCTCCATAGCACCGAAGGATTATTGAAATTGGCCGATTTTTGCCTTGAAAATTTAAATTTCCAGTACTTTTTGCCAGGAAAAGTGCAAACTGATGCTCTAGAGGTTCGTTTCGGTGATTATTGTATAATGGCAGACAGCCAATATCTTATAACCGTTCACCAGTTATATGAAACTGTAAATAAGATCCGACTTCAAAATCAACTACCTTGCCATCGCCAGCTGATTTCGCAAAAATTTGGTAAATTTAATATTTTGATTGATGAATTCCAAATCGAAAATGTGATTATTCCTGAAGAGTTGGCCAACTTCAACATCGGCGATTTCATGAACAAATGTATGGAAAAATTTGATATCATCGATTTTCATTTTGAAGATTTTCTTGGCGATATGGATGACTTAATGCCAGTTATTGTATATATTGGTGGTGTTTGGGCGAGAAGAACCTTGAAAAAAATTTCTTGCGATACTTGGGAAGATACAAATGAAGATGATCATTCAAATCCTCAAAACGTATTAATTGACAACACGAGTAAAGGACGACTTATGTATCCGAATTCCGATATCGTAATTACTGTGCTGATTGCCTATTATATGGTTCAGCAACTTATTTCTGAAGAAAATGAGAAGAATTTTTTAGCGTTAAAAAATCAGAGAGAGTTAGTTACAAAACTTATAATTGCAACTGTAAGTTCCGAAATAGACTTTCTGAAGTCGTGTGAATGTTCAAGTAAAGAAAGAAAGGAACATTCCAATAAGATTCTCGTTTGCGTCGCGAAAATAGTTACCAATATTTTCTTGAATAACTATTTAAAAAAAATGGAATCAGAAGGTATTTCAAGCTCCCAATCCTAAAAAAAAGGAAATTAGAAACTTTTAAGCATTAATTTGTAATTTAGTATGAGCTATCTTTTAATTTCTGAAGGATAACTCGAGGGTATACGATTATTAATGTTGAGAACATTCTATCACCTGCTATTCGACGTTTGAAACGATAATTTCAAGTATCTCTTTGATTTCGAAGCGATTGCAGCCATAACAGCGATACGTTGAATTTGCGGTAAAAATAAAACGAGCCGAAAATAAAAGTACGCGAGTATGTGTCATCATCGTAAGATCTCAAGTGTTGAATGTGTTTGTAGGACGTAATAAACGATAATTCGACGATAAGATCACCACTACAGTTGATCTTGGAAGTGCCACGCTGTTGTTTTATCCAAAAATATTAAAATATATTCCAATCGCAGGAATAGAAATGTTCGATTGCCTTCATTAAGTACATAAATGTAACAAGGAGAGATGGAAATTCGACGTACACGTGCATTGCGAACCGTTCAATATCGTGCAACGGTGGAGGGGGAGAGGGACAGCTGGCGCATTAATAAAAATCCCTCTTCGAGTCCTAGAAGACCACGAAGACTATTTTAGAGAAGTCGCAGTTGATGGAAGCTCCGGATGGTCGCACAACGGAACTTTCCTCTCCGGAAATGTGAGGCATTAGTCGCGCCTTGAAGGAAATCTCCAGATGAAATGTGTTAGTGGTGGGGAAGATGGAATAGAATTCGGTGGTGTTGGCTCGTCTCATTGGCTGACACTGCTCGGTGAACTCTTTTTTCTGCAGCAATGTTTTATGGATAAACGTGCAATTTTTGTTTTACTGTTCCAACAATGCTGAGTTTCTGTTCTGCCAATCTTCTAGCTATGTCGAACGTTCCACATCTCCTGAAGAATTGGTGAGTGCCCTCCACGCTGAGCACCGGCATAAATTTCCACGTTGTAGGTGTAGTATGTTTTATTGTCCACCGAAGAGAATACCTTGATGCCGTGATGGGTAGGTCTTTTTTCAGCAGATACTGCCTAAAAGTGCAATGCCCCCGGAAGGCCTCCAGCATCTCGTCAACACAGATGGTCTCTGAGGGTACGTAGCACCTGTGATATTGATTTATAAATTCGTTGAAGCATTCGTCCACGATCATTGACATCAATATCGTCAAATTAGAGGGCCACTAGCAGCAAACACATTCGCCATTAGGACATTAGATGGCGAAAATATTCGACTCCAGTTCCATCGAATTTGCAGAGGTCGTCCACGTTTACACGACCTACTGCCAAGTGCTTCGACTTCGATGTGAGCAGTTGGACGTGCATCGCGCTCACCACGAATGTAGTTCTGACCAATTTCATCCGACTTTTCATTCGTATACGTGACCATTTCATTAATCATCTCGTTGGTGAAGAGCAGTTGAAACGCCGCCAGCGGAGTCACAGCACCTCGGGCTTCATCCATTACTCCAAGAAGCGTTTTAACGAGATTTCTTAGTTCAATAGTTCGATTCCGTGGTTCAAAGAACCATCTAGTACTATGTCGCGGTTGGCCAGTAATTTAGGATGAACCACTTTTGTACAATGGACTCTGCTGGAACGGCTTGCGACAATTCTGGTGCTTCCTGTTCTTCTGGTTGTTTACAAAGACCTCTCTCCGTCGCAGAATGGCTTCCTCGACCAGTGCTTTCCGGTGTTTTTGCTGCCTGCTGCTTTGCGATTTTATCTAACAATGTCCGCTTTTTTCTTTGGTATTCGCATCGTTCCAATGTTCTTGCAGTTGTGCCTGGTTCGTAGGTCGGATCTTCGTCGCAGTCGTCGCAGTCGTCAGGTTCTAAACTTTGATCTGTATCGCAATTATGTTCGCTTTCCACCAGATTACCTTCTTCGGCAATGTCGCTATCTCGTACAATCTTCTAAAAATGTAGTCTCTCTTTCTTGCAAATCGTTTCTAAAATGTTCCAAAATATCGCTTACCAAACTATCTTGCCGTTGCGCCATTTTGTTTCGATATGATGAAAAATTTGCTTTCAGAATACGAATTTTATGAGAAAAAAAATACGTGGCAAAACCGAAATTTAAAAAATCTTCAGAAACGATTCGATGTAGGGACCTACTCGCCCGACTCTCTTACACGATAAATTTGAGTCTGTCCGAAACTTTGCACATTATGCTTGAAATTCAAATTTTCTAAAGATGTTGGCGAATTTCGTGGTTACACCGCCTTGCAGTACCCATTTACTTCGTTACTTGTCCCTATTATGCAATTTTCTTTCAATACTTGGCTTGAAAATTCAAATTTAATACAGAGAAATATGGATCCAGATGAAAGCTCCGTAATATGACTATAGGGCGGGGGGGGGGGTTTGATTTTTGGGTCGAAATTCATCTATATTAATGCAGAGGGGTGCAGCAAGGGCAAGATTGTCAGAAAGTCAGTCCCTTAAAGTAAATCAAAAAGAAATAAATGAAATTTTGCTCATATTTGGCCATGAAAAAATTGCTACAATCCCTAACGCCCATCTAAATTGAGGTAAGGAGCTTAAATTTGTCTTGTGTCTTTTTAAGCTCATTGCACCCCTTCCCTCCGATAAATAGTTCGAGAGCCTAACCAGTACTCGAGACCAACGCAAAAAGTTGGAGAATGTTGACCCACTTCCAGAAGTATCAACATGTTCATTTCCAACAGCTGCTTTCAAGTACAGCGAAAGCTCAAATTTCAAAGCTTTCATGAACTTTTACCCGAAAAGTTGACAGATGAAACCAATACTATTTGATTTAATTTTCCAGTCTGAGTCTAAATTTGCCAGTCTTTGGGACCCGGGATTCAAACAACTGCCAAGAGGTTGTCACACGGTGTTCAAAAAGGTATTATTAAAAATCAAAAATTCCCAGTTTAGTTTTTTCTCCCGAAAAAACACAATTTAATATTTTTTAAATTTACTTTTGACCGATCTGGAAGCGACTGTTGATTGGATGCTACATTCTACCGCATGATTTAAAACATCTGCGGGAGTTTTGAGAGGGGGGGGGGATGAGAAAATTTTTAGGTTGCCAAAAATCTGAAACTCGGTCATTGGAGCGTTTTTGAGGCGATAAATTAATTTTCGAAAGAACAGGACGACTTGGGGGTGCTCAATTTTGAGCAAAATTTCGAGTGGGGTGTCAAAATGCATGTTTTCAGCTTCCTAAATTCAAATCTGGGAAAATTTTTTCAAAAAAATCCAAAGGGAGTGAAATGAAGGGAGGGGGGCTTAAATTCAATTCTGAGCAAAATTTCAAGAGGGGTATCAAAATGTATATTTTTCAGACTCCTTAATTCAGTTCCAACATGATTTTTTTCAAAAAAATCCAAATAAATAAGCGGGGGTGGGTCAAATTCATTTGTGAGCAAAATTTCAAATGGGGTGTCAAAATATATATGTTTTTTAGCTTTCTAAATTCAAATTTGATCATATTTTTTCAATGAAAAAAAATCCAAAGAGAGCCGAGGGCGAAGGGGGATTAAATTCAATAATTCAATTCTGAGTAAAATTTCAAGTGGTATGTCAAAATGTATGTTTTTTAACCTTCTAAATTCAGTTTTTCCGGTATAACTTTTTTCGAAATAGACCAAATGGGAGGGGAGAGGGGGTGTTAAAATTCAATTTTAAAAAAAATTCCGAGTAGTGTGTCAAAGTCTATGTTTTTCAACATTCTAAATTTAAATCTTACAGTATTTTTTCGAAAGAAATCCACGATGAAATAATACAAGGTATCTCGATTGGATATGACATTTCATATTTAACGTCCAGGCCACGATTTTTTAAAAGCATTAGCATAATTTTTTCAAGTACCATAAAACCAGCAACAACGACATGAATTTTAACAAATTTGAGATTTACAATGTGGAAATGGTACTTAAAATTGGATTAAATAATAAAAATGAATATTTATTTCTTGAAGAAAAGAATTTTTCCTTTTTTCAAGAGTTGGTTGGTGGGCACGTGGTATAGAGGAATGTAGTAATGAAATGACGTCAAAAAAGAAAAAAAAAAAAAGCTAAAATAGCATATCTCAGAGACTCAACTTCACACAGGGTCGAACTTTATGTGTCCCAAGAAATTGAGTAAGTATAATTCTAGTAGTTGAGATGAATATTTCTTGAAAAAAAAAAAAATTTGAAACTTATTAAGCCTTCGAATGACCTTAATATCGATCTAAAAATAAAAAAAAAGAGGTTATACAAAAAAAAACCAAAGCTACAATACCATTTCCTTATACGATATTTCAAATTATTCTAGCCTTTTCGCACCATCGCCATACGGTACCATCCCCACTACTATCTGTAATTTAATTTCTTTAAGAAAAGCCTTCGTTTTACATGAAAATAATCCAACCAGCGGCCACTCTCTCTGGAATATAATGTTGTTAATTCGGTTTGATTTTCCGACAATATTGTAACTCTCCTTTTGACACGAGCGAGCGACGCGCGACGCACCTAAACATCGCTTCTGTGTGGTAAATTCGCAAAGGCATTTCACAGGATGGAAAGAGTAGTAAGTAGGCAAGCAGGCAGGCAGGCAGGACACGTGGAAATTCTTCAAATAAATTGCTAGAATATTAAACTTTCCGACTAACAAACCAACCAACCAACCAACCAATGTAATGCTGGATGCTAGGCCGCGTTCAGAAATTGGAACTCGTGCAGCGGCGCACAAATCGTACCCGCGTATCTCACCGTCGCTCGCTCGTCTTCGTCGTCCTCGTAAATTCTCGCTTTGCCTTTTTAACGATTTTTTTTCCTTTCTTCTTTTCGAACGTTTTCGCCAACGTCGTGCGATAACTGGTAAGCCCTTCGGTGTCGCGATTTCATCGCACCGTACCATATACAGCAGCGTCGAGAAAAAAAAAATTTCCCGATACAGAGTCTACTTTTTGGCTACAATTCAGCAGCATAAGTACGGGGTTGGGGTACATACCCAAGTACTACTTGTCGTAGTGCGAAAAAAGCTCCTTTTTACGGAGTACTTATGAGGTTTGAAAATTTGCACCGGATGGTGGTCGTTATGAATATTTAATACACTTTGCGGTATCGTAATAATAAGCACACGAGCGAAGCGGCCACCGAGCTACCTTCGCGGCCAATTATCATCGAAGCGAGGTAGCACCCCCACTGCCCCCCCCCCCCGTCCCCCGTTCGGCTATTCTGGAATCGTGTGCGAAATTAAAATGTATAAGGGTGCGAGCAGCCGAGCACTACTAAGACACCCCCGACGACCACCACCACTACGACTACGACTTGGTTTCTAGTGCGTCCGTTACACAGCGATAAACGCACACGTAATCGATTTAACCGAAAAACAACCTTTATACAGAGTGTCCTTCGTCGGTGAGCAGGTCTCCAGCCATACGTTGAAACTTCAACTCCACACTTGGTAGGTACTGATAAAAAAAAGGCTCTAAAAAATCGTAAGTTATAATTTTGAAAAATTCCAAATATTTTTTCAAAATTGCTACTCCAGCTAAACGTCCACTATCGCTGTAAATTTCACACTGTTACAAATGCAAAATTTCCAAATTTTTTTTTTGAGCACATTCAAAAAGTTGTGTAACTATTGAACCTGCGCAACATCACATGTTTATTAGCAGTGGGCACATATAAAATCTGAACCAAACCACATCTCGATACTCGATTACAAGGCTAGATTTCCCATCAGTTGAAGGTGAATTTTCGCCACACGTTTCATTCCTCACTACAGCACAGGACACCTTGTATAATCAGTCGGTCACGTTGCTACGTTACCGCTTTTTTTTCTTTTTTGCACCTTTCCGGCTGTTTTTTTTTTTTTGTATCCACTCTCTCGTACACCTAAAGAGCTATTATAACAACGTATGAAGTCGAAGAGTTGGAAAAAAAAAAAAGGAGGAAAATTCCCAAGTACGCTGCCTTCTGCCATCGCGTAGCAACTTCCAAAGCCAGCATCTCCCAACTATACCTATCTACACAGCACATACATATATACAGATACACCACCCTTGATGTAAATTTTCAAACAACATTAAGTGGTCGTGAGGTTAAACACTTTCAAAAAGTTGGTAGCTGCTGAACCGAACTACACATGCTCTCGGGCTGCTGAAATTATACGTGTACATGTACATAGCTACGCTAGCTCTACGCTACACTCTAACCCTTATCATCTACATGGCGTGTTGGGCCTCTTCATCTACATCATAATGAATACCACCTATGTATGTACGTACGTTAGGTATCTGCTTGCTCGCATCAAGAATAAGCTTTTTCGAGTGGATGCCAAGAAGTGGTCTTGAACGTGGAGGAAAAAAAAAAAGTAGGAAATGTAGGTACTACACATGTAAGTAGGTAGTAGTAGTAGGTAGGTAGTAGGTACTCGTGCGTATACGAACCTACCTACTTACCTAACAACCTCGTAGAACAGACATAGATAGATCAGAAGTACGTGATAAAATATTCACAAATACAATTCTTGTTTACTTTGGCTCAAACAGCTTTAAAAATCCACCTTTTTATAATGTATTTGATTTATCGATAAGATACATATTCAACGTACCTACGTAGGTGATTCACCCTGACTCATGCTGTATAGTTTATGCAGTAAGCATTGTATCATAGTCGTCTCAGCACACTGAATGCTAATTTCACATACTCGAGTAAAAATCAATTTCGCATATTTACTCAAAACAAAAAATCAACTCAGCTGACTTCATCAGAGTAATATAATTACCTTCACCGTATTACAGTCTATTAACTAGCGAGTTTACTGGAGGGGGGGGGGGTGTCAACAAAATCCGTCAAATAAATCTGGAAGATCAATGAGACCACTTTCTAAGCATGCCATTCAAAATCATTCCAATTCGACCAGTTATGTTGCGTTGCATTAAGATCGCATTAGATATCCGAATTCAAGTACGCCCAAAATTAGGAAGAGGTGTTGCGGGGAACAAAAATCGCAAAATTTGTTTTTTTTTTTTGAGCCAACTGAAGAGAAACCAAAGTTATAAAAAATATCCAAAAATTCGCCTCCAAGAGCAATTAGAATTGCTGATAAGGTCTTTAAAAAATTTTGAATTTGAAAAAAGTTTGTTTTTCAGCTGACCATTTCTTTCACTGTCCCCTCCGTATGGATTCAGTAGACGACCCCACCATACACACATTTTGAAAGGTTCAAATTTCAGTCTCATTGCACTCCTCAAAGGGTCGAGAAAATGCTACATTGAGTAGGTTTTTACCAATTACCTCACTGCACCCCCCTGTCCAATCCAGCCAAATAAAGTTCGAAATGAAGAATATTCCAACAATAAAACTTAAACTGATTTTTTTACCATTTTTGACTATTTTGGGACTTCCAGTCGAATTTTTAATTTTTTTCTACGTTTTCAATGTTACTCCAACCCTCCTCCCCTCTTCCCATCCCAAAATTAAACGAGAATATTGGAAATTTCCACACATCAGCATAGAATCAACCACCATCCCTACGATCTATCAACACCAAACATTTTGCAATTCATTCAATCCAAATATTTCACAAAAAAGTGGGAGTAATTTGGCGGCCATCACCCTTCGGGACTTCTACAACTCATTACCAAACTTGCACGTCAAATTTCAACTCTACAGCTCAATATGGAAAGGAGACACAAGAGGAACACACTCGAAAAAATGTTAAAAGCTAAACCTAACGTAAGTAAAAATCATTTCTTCGGAGCTGCGAATAGGCGAAATGGGGCTAAGCGGTCAAAATGTCTCAAAAGAAACATTCAGGGCGAGTATTGAATATACGTTCCAAATACATATAAAACTCTCAGCACAATTTAGAGCGAAGATGTGCCTGGAAGTGCCCATTTTCAAGATTAAAAATGGGGGGACGCCCCCCTGCCGCTACAAATTGACGAAAAGTGGCTTATTTTTTAATGCGCGATACAATTTTTGATTCTGTACCGATTGGTTTGGAAAGTAACCGTTTAGCAGCCCGTTCCTCAAATTTGGGCAAGGCTGAATTTTAACCCAAGGTGATCTCCACCCAAATGTATCAAATTGGCCGCCAATCTAAGCATATTTTCTCAATTAATTAATATCACTTACGAATTTCACGAACCTAAAACCGGATTATGTTGCAATCACAAAACGCCCCCTCCCCCACCCCCTCATAACGCATCTGCAGTACATCGATGAACCTGGTTTACCTCGACAACATGCAGCGTAGAAAATCAGGCTATAAAAACTAACAAATGAGATTCACATCCGACGAAGGATTGTTCAGATTAGCCCGACTCCGAATTGCCTGAACGGTTGCCTATCACTAGGTACTCCAGACGCCTGCACACACTGCATATTTATTTCGTCCGGAAAATAGCTGATTTTTGCCTGACAGTGTTGCCTGTAATGAAGAATCTGCAAATATGAAAAATAATCCGAGTACTGAGAAGATAACGTAGGGTTGGCCGATGGTTGACGAAATAGGTGAAACCTGACAAGCGAATAAGTTGCCCAACTCGAAATGTACAGCAGCAACGCTCCGAAATACTACGAAAAAACTTTCTGGATTGTTATTGCTTCAAATTTTCAGTCGAATAATTTTTTCACATCGATATTTGACGATTTAATGATAATTTTCGCAAGAATCCGAATAGATCGTGAGAATGTGAACGTTTCTTTCGAAACATATTCACAATTCAGATCTCTGCACTGTAACCCGAAGGTCGCCGTAAAATCACTAAAAGTGGTGGAAAATAAATACCGTTTAGAAGGTTCGAATTAAGAACGTATAAACTTGAACGCAGCAGAAAAGTTTGGTAAAAAAGTTTACGAAAACGAAGAATAATGTAACGGTACAATCTCCGAGGAGTAAGTACACGTTTTCTGATGTATTTTTTTTCAAATTTTTCAACCATTTATAATACTCGCCTTTTTGTAGCTTTCATGAACATTTTTTTGAAAGCGCAGATTCAGATCTCTCCCCCCCCCCCCCCCCCTGAAAAATCTAATAATGCTAAACTCGAACTTTTCATCAACTTAGAATGAGCCAAAATTAAATCGAAAATATTTAGAAAAAATAGAAGAGTACAACCGAGTGGTGAAGACGATAGGGTCGTCGATACCGACACCAGCGACCGGTGCGAAAGCCATCATCGATATAAAGGGCCGAGAATGGAGGTACCTACGACGAGTATGCCATCGAATCGAACCATTCGCCGGCATTAGGTTAGCGGTACAAAAGCACGAAAAACGTGGGTTGATATATATGTAGGTCAGACTAGCGCGCTGTAACACCCTCTCTCGCTCTGCAACCCTCTTCGCACAAGCTGCGATTTGCCGGAGCTGCCTTTATAACGAACCTACTCACTCGTACGTATACGTACGTACGAGCGGGCCGGAAGCTTCGATTCGCAGGCTAGGCGAGGTGTGCGGGGAGTATATACGAGCGACGGTACATATTATAAAATCGATGAGTTCAAACCTCTTAGGCTATGCGACCAACAACGCGTTACGTCATTGGTAGGCGCGCCCCGTGGGGGTTTTTTTCCTCCAAATATATATACACAGATAGGTACATATTGTACACGTATTACGCTGTGTATACTCGTAAACGGGGCGAGGGGGCGAGGGGGCGGAGTGGACACGTCACATCGGCTTGTCTATTTTCTATGTATTATGTACTGTTCGCGAAAAGCTCGTTTATACGGATGTAACGTGAATGTATTTTTTACCTCACCCCTCCACTCGCCTCCCCCCCGTCGTTTATCGTTCGCCTCGTTACCCTGTTGTCATCTTCGAAGCTTTACCACGGGTTTTTGCACGAACCAATTATAGAAAAGATAGGTAGGTAGGTAGGTAGGTGGGTAGGTATACGTTTGTGAGCGCGGTGTAATACGTACATAAATTTACCATACATAAGTACACATAATTGAACGTAGTAGGTCTAGGTATACGTAAAGTAATTTACTCGTCGTCATTATTATACGGTTGTTATTGTTACTGCTGTTGTTATTGGTGTTGTTGTTGTTGTTGTTGTACATTACGTTACGTTACATTACATTACATTACATTACACTACAACGACGAGCGACCCAGCGACCAACCAACGTAGATATCCAATAAAGCTGAGAGCCGACCTCGTTCGTTCGCACTTTTCCACCACAACAACAAACAACACGAATAAGGTAAAATGAATAGCTTTATAGGCTCGAAAAACAAACATCAGGCTTCGCTTTGGCTCTTATTCCATTCACTCGATAAAGAAGGGTGTTTTTATTCCATCAATTGAGCTGTCAATACATCAGAATATTGACTGCGAACGATATAATTTGGGACGCTTTAATTTGTATTAATACTGGTGACGTTATATGATTCGTTACTTTTCAGCGTTACGAAATTCATCGCTACCATCTTACCTAATAAGGGTCAAAAATGGCCCACGACCTAAAATCAATCTAACTTGAACCAAAATGTTACTTATGGTCTAAAAACATCCCCAAAAAAATTTTTGACCCACACACCCACCACTTCTGGAATTATCGCCTTTCAAATGTCGAAATTTCAACACGTAATACCTCTGCAGGGGAAGGGGAGGGTAAAAAATTTTGAAATTTTCACAGATCGTACATCTTGCTGGGTATCACGCATGAGAATTTTTTGAAAATTTTCGGTTCACATTTTCCCAATTTATTTCATATTGAAATTTTCAAAAAAAATAGAAAAAAATTGAGGGTAGGGGCCTTGTGGCTGGAAATTATTTCATCATCTTTGTTAGGTGGTCATCTACCGCATATATTTTTTTGAGGTTTCGAAACTGAGTGCAACGTGCTCAAAAAAAAATCAAAACCAAAAAAAACCACGTTTTTCACTACTTTTTCCATGATTAATAATCTTAAAATAATAAAAAATCTAAAATATAACCCCTCTCGAAATCTTCGATTACAAATTTATAGATCTTTGATTGGTAGCAAACTCGAATACGGTTGTCCAGCCTTTAAAAAAGCTTCCAAAAACACTTTGTCAATTATTAACACAGTGCAAAATTCAGCATTACGTATATGTATTGGAGCTT
>FIZR01011412.1:0-15891 GCA_900060175.1 Ferrisia virgata
ACCACCTAAATACCCATCTCACCCCCCCCCCCTCTCTGCGGAAAAATTTATCAGCGATATTTAAAACGTGAGCACAAAAAGAGAATAAGTACAGTGCCTGAGGGAATCGTGAACCAAACATTTTAGAAATTTCAAATCTCACTTGTGAATTTGTTTTCAGTTCACGGCCGTAAAAATCTGCCGATTTAAGCAATTTGCCATCCTCTCCCCCTCTCGCCATTTAACAAAATTAATGGATTGTAAAGCACCAAGGGTTTTTGCTGAAGTATAAGGGTTTGCTGACGTATGCAATACATATTTTCAGCTGTTCCGGTTAATCTTGAACAAAATTTTCTCAAAAGCATAAAATCAGCCAGAAAATAAAATTCCAACTTCCCAGAATTCATCTTTTATAAAAAAAAAAAAAGGGGGGAAGTTGTATCCATGAATTGTCCGAGAGAAGTGAGGGCGAAATTTTGATAAAATACGATTTTCAAACAATTAAAATTCTTGAGAAGGTACTGTACAAATTGCTCGGATGCAGCTTTCTTTCTTATCTTATTATTTTCAGAAAAGGTTAAAATTTGATCTGGTAATGGGTTATCTTTTATACTGATAAGATAACAACCATTTCAAACTGTTCAGGTTACAACGATCTATCATTTCATAAAAACTAAATAAAAGTAAAAAAATATATATGTAAATATAGATGTATTAATCCAAATTGATATTTTTTGATTTTCTAATGAAAATATATTTTTTTTATTACATATTTTTTTCACAATAATTTTTTTTTGCATTTAATTAGTTTCATTTTGATGAAAAGTTTTTAAATACCTGAAAATTTAAAACCAAGTTGCGGGTACAGGAGAAAGGTGCAAAATGCAGAGCACGTTATAGTGTTACATTTCAATTACCTATTTATTTAATGATATCGCTAACGTTGATGAAAATCTTCTGGAAAGAGTAAATGTGATATATGGTTGCAAAAAAATTCTTTTTATCGTTTAACTTCATTAAATACCTTTTAACTTGAACACATTAAAACGACAAACTATGTCAATTGCTTTGTGAGTAATGATTAAAAAAAATGTTTAATCATAATTATTCATCCATAAACGAGTCTTTTAAACCTAGATAAATGGATTTTCAATATGCCGCCATGCGTGAAAAATTTCAACATTTCTATATAAACTATTCTCACTGGTATCAGTTGATAAGAAAGTTTTTGGACACAGTTGTCGTTTGCTTATATCTATTGTGCAATAATGTCGCTCGAATTGAGTTCAATTATCGTTTGCGAACTGTTTATTTTCTTCGTAAGTATCTACGTTTCTACATATTTCCTACAGTACCGATAATTCAAATTGAGATTATTACTTTTTAGAGAGTGGACAATTAGGCATTCTAGAAGCAGAGCCCTAGTAACACTAATCAAATATAAAATCTGCTTATAACCTGAATCAAAGGTCTATAAAACTCTAATTGGCGATCATCTCAGATAATCCGTCACACTTTAGATTTTTTTCCAAGAAACGTATTTGTTAAAATTTTCTTCAAAAACGAGAAAAAATTTCTTTCTAGACTTTATGGTGCAAAAATATTGCTTATCTGTGTCTTTTCGAATGATGAATCAAGTGCATTCAATTCACTAAGTTCATTCAATAGGTTTGGGTGCAGGGAGGTAGACTGTTAACATTACCAAAGATTAATTTTTATTTCCATTCTAAAATATCAAAAAAAATATATATATATATTACGAGATCTAATCGTTAAAAGAAAATGACATCGTGCTTGTGAAATTATAAGGTGTTTTTTCTCCTCAATTGTAGATTTGCAGCAATGGAATATTATCGGCACCTGTTATTAAACAAGCTTCAAAAACAGGTTCATCAGATTACATCGTCGATGAGAAAATAACACCAGATTTAAATACCAGCAAAAATTACGAAGCACAGAAGAATTTTACGGATGATGTTAATTCTTCTCATATGCTACAAGAAATGTCCCCCCAAGATGATAGTTTGGGACTACCTACAGTGCATGAAAATGCCAAGAGAGACCTTTCAGATTACGAATTTGATGCAATTATGGAAGCCAGCGACTCTACCTTAGGAGGCAGAGCGAAAGATTCGTCAGAAAAGTATTCACCGTACAACAAAACAAAGGGAAATTCTATGAGTTTAGTTCATTCGTTAAACAATTTCACACCAAAAACTGAGCGACCGAATTCCAAACTTGGTGCCAATGATGATATGAGTAAAAAGTTTTTCTTGTTTGATAGAGGTGGCATTAGTGGTGGTATAATGGACAAATTTTTCTTGTTTGACAACAAAATCAAAAATCCCTCCGATACCAGCGGTGGAAATAAAGGTGAAAAATCGCATTTCTTATTCGATTATAATCCTTTTGGCGGAGCCTCGTTGAACTCTTCCTTTCAGAATCGCACTAGTTACATTTGAGATTAAACGAAAAAAATATTTCATCTTGGTCTTGTATGCCCAAGCTAAACTAAGCATGGTGAGCTTTTGAAAAGGAAACATAAAGCAATGAGGAATTGTACGTGTTGTGAAAATACTGGTTTGATTTGAAGGTTGACATGTATTGTCTGTGATTTCTACTTTTACCGCTATCCTTTTATAAGTTAGTTTTCTACTTTTTATAAATTGTCCAAGTCGATTTACCTATCTAAATAAATTTAATAACTCGAATTTGTTGTTATTTTATCTCCTCTGGCTTGTAGCAAGTAATAAAATCAACCTTAATGATTTGTTTATAATTTCACTCAAAAGCTGTTGAGCGAAAATGAACGAAATAAATTTTATTCGATAAGCACTGCACTTTTGAGTCAGTAGGCATGACGCATCTTTTTCAAACTGATTTTAAAGTGTTTCAATCGATTTTCGAAAAAAATATGTAATAACCTTTTTTGTTGGAAATTTGACCAGCTACATTTTTTAATCAGACTTTTTTTCTCTATCACATTTTAAAACAAGGTTAGACAAAGTTATTGGTGAAAAAGCGTGTTTTTGTGGCACAAATGGAGATATTGGGGATGAAACACCGATCCGATTTTGGATACGTTGTTTAAGGGGTAGTGTACTACAATAGTCGTCATTCTTGGTAAATCATACTCTTTGGAAAATAACAGTTTCCCAGACTTTAAGCCCCAAAAATTATGGTTTGTAAAATAAGTGTCAGTATTTTGCATAAAATTTCAATGCCCTCTGATACGTCACTTGAGATTTTACAATAAAGTCACTTCGGTGTGCAGGCCCTACAAAAAACATTTAAAATAGGGAAATACAAAAATATAATAGCAGGGTACTTATCTTCACGAGTACATATAATGAGCCAAAACAAACCTTTCTAGAAAGGTACTGTGATTGGTGTAGAAATACCTTGGAAAATTAACTGCACCGAAGAAATTATAAACATTTCTGATGAGAAGAAAGCTTATCTATGTGTTTAAAAAGTGGCTAATTTTGTATCCAATAATGATGGTGTTTTTTTTTGTGAAGAAGGTTGCGTATGCATAGGAAGTGTTGATTGAAGTGCTTTAACATCAAATCGTTGGATGCAATTTATGCGCAGTTTTTTCATTGCTTACCATACATCATGCACTGCCGATTCATGTTTTGCATAACTAACCTCTACTAAGGCAGCATAGTTGGCTCTGGAAGCTAGTGTTTATATATTTTACATGTAGATGGCGACTCAGTCAAATACTGATTTCACTGTTCAAAAACTGTCTTCAGAAACAACAACAGTGTTCACCATCTTATGAATAAAAATTTTGCTTACTGGGCCAGCAACATTGTTTCATCAACACTCAACATTGCTAACTTTGATAAATTTTGTTATTGGCACAAAACTGATTATGATTCGGTTGGAATCAACGTGCAATTTTATTTACTGCTAACATTATTAGCAGTACATTTTAACTAAAAGTGGTTGAAACGGACAGTTAATTTGGTATGTACTTTATTTTGAGTGGTGATTTAGTTGATTACATTTTCCAATTCATCTGTAGGCTCTGAATAATTTTTTTGAGGAGAACACCCCCCCCCCCCCTTGACTGAGAATTACTCAAATTCTGCTCATTCACTTCATCCCTAAATGCAATTTGTATTTAACCTTGTTTTTTCATTATTCATGTTTAATTTAGTTGTATATAATTTACAGTGTTGGAAGGATCAGTATGCGGATGTTATCCACAAAATCTGTTCGAAGGCTTCACTATTGATGATCTTACATAAAGAAGCAGGTAAGTCTGCATGCTTGCTCAAAACATCCCTCTCACAGATATTTAACTACTTCAAAGCCAGTTATGTTTTGTTACGATTGGTCATAGTAGACCAAAAAGTATTTATCAATTTGAGGTTTCTAGAATAAGGTACATACCCCTGTGTGGGAATGGGTTGCAGAATTTTCCCATGGCACTCTCTGCCTGTTGTAAGAGGCGACTAGAAGAGAACCTGCGAAATCCTTTCCTTCCTCTGGTCTACAGTAGCGTACTGTTAATATTTTTATAATTCACTCTTCACATATCAACACAAACAAACAGTTCAGACTTCTCCACACTAAGAGGTTAAACCGGCTACCACTGACGGATTTGCGAACCCACCATGGACATTTTCGCAAGAAACACCTAATGAGTGCGATAAATTTCCCTTGAATGGGGTAGGGGTAAGTAGAATATTTGTTCGTGCTAATTGGGTTGAATATACGTGACTAGCTCTAGACGAAAACGTAATGAAAAGAGTTGGGTTGCTGATATTAGGAATTAGTGAAATCCCCTGGAACACTGTTGTCAAATTTACATCAGGTGAGAGAAACTTCCTTTTTTCATTTGGTAAAGGAAGCCACGCAGGAGTGGTAATCCTAGTGCATGGTAGATACAAACATCTGGTATTAGGTACAATGGCCATCAATGATCAAATGGCAGATACAGCTCCATCCACTATGAGTGTTATTTAAGCATATGCCTCAACCAGTGCAGCACCAGGTGAAGAAATTGATTGCTTCGGATGAAGAGGAATTGGTGGAGCTTATCAACCTGGTGAGGTGAAGATGGCCAGCGAAAAACTTGGAACTCGTATTAACATATCAAAAACGAAAGTCATAGTGGTAGATCGATCCAAGTGTCTTTCACATCATCGAAGTAGATGTAGGCTCTTCGGCAGAAATACAGCGTCGAATCGTTCTGAGCAAATCAGCTATGACCAAACTGCGTAATGTCACATGTAATAACAAGATCTCCACGAAGATATAGTTTTCTCTGTTTTCCAATATGCCGCGGAAACATAGACATTGAAGAAAGATGATAAAAGAAGAATCGATGCCTTTGAGATGTGGGTCTGGCAAGGGATGCTGAGGATACCCTGGACAGCGCGACGCCAGCATTTCAATCGTCAACGAAATACAGGAGCCAGCCAAACCAAGTGTTTTATGCGAGACACGCATTCTAGGGTATTATGGACATGTGACCAGGGAGGAGTCGGAAATCTCGAAAAAGACATTCTCTTTGGTAAGGCCCCTAGTAAAAGACGAAGAGAAAGATCTCTGACCAGGTGGTCTGACATCATCAAAGTACGAATGGCTTTGTGGTAAGAGTTGCTTCACAAGCACGGGATCGTGATGGATGGCGCACTCTTTTTGGTGCAATATGGTCGTAAGCGACTGAAATCTATTGATGATGAGAACAAGGTAGATAGTTTGCTCCTTAAAGCTCCTATGCATAATAAAATTAAAGTCATCCCAGTGAGTCGCAAAGCGAAAGGTATGCACTAAATGGGGAAGGTACAAACCCTTAATCACGTGAAAGAGTAAACATATACCACAGAACATACCCCTTCAAAGCTGTTCAGGTTTAACATTCAAATATTTATTTGATGTCCTTAGATAAGCTTTCAGAACAATTCTGTGCAATTTTTAACTCAAAGTTTTATTTGATGAGAAACTAAGTATCATGAGAATCTTGGTTATTGTACCACTTTATTCGACTCTCCACTTGTCTTGACTCTGGTACCAGGACCCTGGTAGTGCTGGTGCAGTGATTGATAACAAATCCAGATTTGAGATAAATTGACATGGGGGGGGGAGTAGAATTCAAAATTGATGATATTTTCATGAGTTGTATTAAAGTGTAGGTGAATAAAAAAGCTGAAATTTCAATTTTATTCTCTTATTCAACTTGCCATAATTCATTGGGCATCGCTTTATTTTGGGGAACTGTGCCTCCATCATCTAGTAGATTATTTTTGTCTGGATTTTCTATTGTTGCTTTAATTTGGTTAAATACGTACGAGTTTTGAGGTCTATAAACTGTCAATTTTGCTGTGATTTGATCAGAAATGAATTGTTTTCATTTTTATGTATTACATATAATAGCATCCTATGTTAAATACCATAAGAACTTTCAGGTCCATGTGGGATGGTTGATATTATTTGTTTAGACTCAAGTTTTGGCATATTAGTTCAAGAGCAAAGTAAACACTTTTTTATTGTGCTTACGAAAAAATTCCAAAATTTTTCGAAACTGGTTCACCATGCACAAATTTTTGGCTCAAAAATAAATCGCTTATTTTTGCATAATAGCTTTTTAGAAAAACTATAAACAAATTATTTCAATTCATTTTAAGACATGAAACGAACAAAAAGAAATGAAAAAATTACATTTACTTAGATAAGTAACTTAACTTGAATAAGTTATAAAAAATAAAAAGATCATCTTATGCTAATTTTTTGATAAAAATATAAATCACAGACTACATGACAACCTCCGAATCTATCCAATATTTTTACGATACGATTCCTTATTCTCTCATTCTATCATGTTTCTAATTCCAAAGCTCTCAATACTTAGTTAGCTTAGGGCATGCAAGTCCGAAATGCTACTATTTGCTTATATTTCAAATATAACCAGACTTTGTTAAGAAATTTAGTGCGGATCCGCCCCCAAACGGATTATTATCGAATAAGAAATGTGATTTTTCATTTGTACTTCTTTTACCAGCGTTGGATGGATTTTTAATTTTATTATCAAATAAGAAAAATTTTCTACTCATGTCATCTCGATCAAACAAGAAGAACTTGTTACTTATATCATCATCCATACTAGAGTGGGATTTTTGTTGATCAGTCATTATTGATGAACCGCTTATTGAGTGCACAAGCCCCGTTGATGTATTTGTTTTTTCTCTGTAGGATGATGGATACCCTCCGTAGTCTTTACTTTTTTTTTTAGAACTACTCTCTTCCATAGATGGTAAATAATCGTCGTATGGAAGGTCTCTCTGAACATTTTCATGCACCGTTGGCAGTCCTAAACCGTTTTTCTGGGGTAACATTTCTTGTGACTTGTTTGAAAAATGAAAATTTCCAGCAAAATTCTCCCGTTCTTCGTTATTTTTGCTCGTAGCTAAATCTGATGGTATATTCTGAATGGTGATGGGATTGGATGAATCTATAGTTTGTGCTTGTTCAAAAATAGGTGCAGATAATATTCCATGGTAGCAAATCTACAACAATGGAAAAAATTGGTTAGTTAAACAATGGTGATGGGAATTCCTTCCAAGCATTATAGCTATAATTGAAAATATTAATATTTTATTGAATGATGAAAGCGAAATTTCATAAATTCATTAGTTTCTCATGAAACTTGTAATTTTTTTTTCGAAATTCTATGGTGAAAATAAAAATAGTTCTCCGGTAATTTTTAAAATTCCGTTCTCTATTCCCCAAACTAATTTTTGAATGAATACGTAGCCTAATCAAATTTTTATTCAAAAATACCAAAATATGAAACATTTTTGTGTCTAATTTTTTCGAATGTAATTTTTTTCTTGTTCTTTATAAAAATTTGAAAAAAAAGAGAATTTTTTTACAAAGTTTTGAAAAATTTGATTCATAATCATGCAACAAGCAGACGCATCCTGATTTCGTATTTGATTAATATTTTCAAGGTTCTTTTCAACAGATGCCCAATTACCCCATTCCTCGAAGAGCCATAGTCTTTTTGTTGAATATCATTACAATAGTTACTTACGAATAGTGGAAGCAGTTTGCGAACGAAAATTGAACTCAATTTGAGCAACATTATTACACACTTGGTATAGACAAACAGCTATCATAACCAAATACTTTTTTATCAACTCTCGTACCAGTAGCAATGGTTTATATACCTAGAAATTCTGAAATTTTTCATGTATGACGACATTTAAAAAAACCAGTAATTGAGGTTGAAAACCCTCATTTATGGATGAGTAATTACAATTATATATTCTTTTTAATTGTTACCCACAAAGCAATTGACAACGTTTGTAGTTTTAATGTTTTTAAGCTGAAAGGTATTAACAAATTTAAATTGTGAAAAGAAATGTTCTTGCAATCATATATCACTTTTACTCTTCTTGTGGAATTTTCATAAACGTTAGCAATACCATTAAATGAACATGTGATTAAAATTTAACACTGTAATTTACTCTACTCTTTTCTCCTACACCCGATGTTTGGTTTCGAGGTTCCAAGCATTTGAAAAATTTTTAATTGAAATAGATCCAATTACTAACAAAAAAATTGTTGTAAAATAAATTATCAAGAATAGATATTTTTTGTTGAAAAAAAATTATATATCATTTATCATATTCTATCCTGTGTGGAATGCCATATAAATTACACACTTTTTTTTTTTAGTTTTCAAATACGTATTTATTATTAATTTTTTTTTTTAAGCCATTAGACTCAGTTTAAGCAAATTGTCTCTTCAACCCTGTTTTTGGAATAGCACAAAAGTAAGCAGGGAAGATTGGGTATGTTCTTCCCAGCTGCCCACGTTTTTGAGCATGGTCAAAATTTCGATGAAAATGGGGTGTTTAAGCGATTTTTAAACATTCTGCGCACAAAATTGAAGAAAATACTTTCCTCTACTTTGTTCGGCAATTGAAACGTCTTGTTCATCTCATTTATAAAATTTCTGACGTTCGGAGGTGTACTAAAATATTCATAGAAGGTGTAAAAATAGAAAAAGATATTATTGTGCATTCCCTATCATTTCTTAATCCAAGAACCTCCTGAAAAAAAATTCGTTATTGTAAATGTAAACAATCTTATCACTTCTATCAATCTGCATTAAGCTTGGTGAAAGAGACAGTGAAATATCATTCATAGAGTAACTTTGATGCAGCGCAGTATGATACCTCAATGTTATTCAGATGCAACTGATCGAAATTTCAACGTTATCTTTGTTGTGCTTTCAAACTATACTTTAATTTTACGCAAAGATGGGCTCAGACAGTGTAATGAGAGCAAAATTTGACGAGAGCATCGCGTAATAGCGGGAACAGAAATGGGATGATAACAGGGTTTTTGTTACGTAAGACGAACAAGTAGAAAAAATCCATCCCGTTCACAAGAATAAAAAGATTACGTGGCGTATCAACGTTAATCCTAATAAGTCATCCGAATATTATCTTCACTCCAAAGAAAAACTCTGCATTACCAATCCAGCTCAGTAGTGTTGTTTTACCCATGAAAGAATCCGTGGAATACCTAGGTCTCCATCTTAACAAAACTATGAATTGGCAAACTCATATCAAAACAAGAGGGAAAGGAATTGGATATTAGTGTAAAAAAATGTACTGGTTATTGGGTAAAAAGTTCAGAGTGTCATTGGATGATAAAATATTGCTATATATAAATGCATTCTGAGGCCTATATGGACGTTTGGCTGTCAGCTATGGGGCACTACTTCTCATCCAAACATTTAATTAATGCAGAGATTCCAAGGTAAAACTCTTTGCAGGATCACATAAGCTCCAAGATATGCAACGAATCAATCAATGCACAAGTACAGTTATTAGCAAATTCAGTGAAAAATACATATGCAGATTGGATTAACACACCAATATTAATGCTATTCAGCTCCCAGACTATAGCACCAGAACTGGGCGATTTCAGCATAACCGTATACTAGATCCAGACTAAGAGTGTTAACATAAACTGGGTGGTCTATCACATTGGGGATATTCTGCCAACAATATTTAGTACTGAATCTCGATAGCAAAATTAATTGCGGCTTTTGGGCCGTTGTAATTTGAATTTTCGGGGGGAGGGGGTGGGATGAGTGCTGTATTGACTGTAACACATATTGGTTGATTTAATTAAATGAACCTCTGCTTTATAGGTTGAAAATGAAAATAATGCTTTTTGACTCAAATGATCATTCAAAAGTTCATTGTGATTGCAAATAATTAATTTATTTCAAAGAGATTAATGAAACAAATCTATACATAGAATAAAATCAGCATATTTGTAGTATAAATCATCCATACTTAGGCCATTATAGAATGATAGGTACCTACTTAACAAATAATAAGGTAATACTAACACACTCATCTACGAATGATACTCATCTGTCTTGACAGTGCACCCAGTACACGGTGCACAATCCTTCCACTACACACTAAATTCTGCCACATTGCTTCAAGCCTCTTACCTATCATTTGGCAACATCAGTTTCCCACATTGGAAAGGCACCCAAATATCAATTTCTAATCAAATAATTACATTTGGTACACGTTTTCTACCACTCTAACGATTTCAAAATGCCACCTCCTCAGTTGGCTGTTGTTCAGTTTTCATAACTGAATTGATCATGATTTTCCACTATCTCTTCTTTGGGTCGCCCTTCAGTCATTATTAAAATTCTTCTTCGCAACCATTCTCTTAATGCTTTACAATCTCTTCACAATATTTTTCACTTATCCCATTACTCAATGTACCTTGGAATTCAAGCTCAGGACATCCTTCAGCTGTCTTATACCCAAGTCTGAACTATGTAGATTCAAAACTATTCAAGTATACCCGGTTAGCAAATTATTAATTGAGTTGCTAGGAAAGAATCAAACATCTTGAATGATTTGCAGTAAGTATTTGAATTTTACATATGTAAAAACTTTAACCTCCTTGTCATGGAAACTATGTCAGAAATTCTAAATTTCCAAGAATCTTTTGTACTTGAAGCTAAATGTTTGGTCTTTCTTTACTAGTGCCTTTGTCTTTCGATGCAGAATAAAAAATCGTCCTAACAGGACTCTGTATTTCCTTCTATTTAATGTACAACATCTCTAGCCCCATGAACTTCCTGTTTAACCATTCTGGTGCACCTGGCTCCTAAATATCTCTCAAATCCTCACCTTCTGTGCTGCTCTATGATCTCAAAGAAACCAACTATAAATGTCTCCCATTCCTCTCATCAGTTATACCCTTGTTTTAGTCCTCAAATGTACTCGAATGTAACTCAACAGATCTAGTGATCCAGATACTTGAGTCTCCAGAAATAATTGATTTTCAAAAATTTCGAAAAATTCATGAACAAATAAAAACACCCTTGAAAAAGGCGAATTCCCGCGCAATAGGTACCAGATACCTTCCAGTGCGTTCAAAGACTTTGAAATCAACTGTTTGCATGATTGTTACCAATAATTCATGTAGAAATGTTGAAATTTATTATTTAATGCGGTGGCGGTGCATTTAAAAGAAAGAGGACAAAAAATTCAAGCCGAAAAGGAAAAAACATTAATACGTACATGAATCATTATGTCGCGCAAAAAGCAATTAACACAGTTTGCAGCTTTGATATTTTCAAGTTGATAGGTATTTAAACTAAATTGTAAATGATTAAAGGAATGTAACTCTAACGTACAACTACATATCATTTGATTAAACCGATTTTCATCAAAGGTAATGGTTATTGGAGTTTTTCCTATCGCTGATTATTCATTATTCATGTTTGATGCTCATAATTATTGCAATCCGTATAACAGGACGTCACTAGTGCCTGCCTTCCTCATTACGATTGTCTTAATGGAGCTTGTAGGTGCATCTGCGAGAATGTTATCTCATGTTTATTATCTGTTTTTCAATCTGTGGATTCGTGATTGAAGTTCGTTTCCAATCTTTATCTGGTGATTGTTCAGTGGAGACTTGGTCTTGTGTGATTTTTCAAATCGTATGGTATAATATCTCTATTGTAGGTTTTCTGGTTGTATGGGTCTACAAGAACAAAACCTTAAATATGATAAAATGACTGTTGAATTTGAAATATGCCTCTTTGCTGATTGATTTTTTCAAAGTCTTCGCTGGATGTTGGCAAAAACCGTTCAATTGTTCGGTAAGTTCATTTTAATGAAACATTGAAGAGATGAAGACGGTCTTTGTACAGCTTCCAGAATTGGGGGTTTCGAGATTTTTCGTCAGTTGTCCATCGCTTTAGCCACTTCTAATTGGCCTGGGGAGTTGAAATTTTGTATGTAGAATTGTAGACCTGGTACAGCTTCAACAGGTTGGTTTTGTTGTTGCTGAAATTTCATACCCCAACCACTGCAGTACGAAACCCAGTATTTTTCCAACAGTATATTCGCTTCAGATTAATCTAGAAAGCTGAAACTTGGTGCACAGATCAAAGAGACTTCCACGGTTACTAATTGTTACAATGCTGAGCGTGGGTAAGGGTACCTACTGCAGAACCCATCCTCATGTGTATGACATCAGTCCACCTGATTGGAGATATTCATCTCCTTCTCTGATCAGGCGCCTTTCCAAAACGAACGTCTTTTCGAGGTTACCCATTTCGTGCATTTCAAAGTTGTACGAATTATTCGTATTTGAACAAATCAAAAAATTTGGACCAATGAAAACGGGTTGGTTTTGGGAATGTTATGAAATGTTTGAATAGGTCCTTTTAGTCTGATTTTCTGTATCATATTGTCAATGAAAACCAAGCTATTACAGTCTATCGACCAACGAAGATTGTGGGATGGTGGGGGGGGGGCATACAAACAAAATCCGTTTTGGGGCCCTAAAAGGCCATTAAGATAACTTTTGGCCATGTCAGATATTTATTTTTGTTTATTTATTTATTTTTCCAAAGGCAATAATCATTTACCCTGCTCGATACTGACCAAAATCACTCCGATTCAGCCCATTGGCTCAGTTTGGCGGCGGATTAGATATATATGAATGGGGATGACCTTGGGTCAAAATTCAGTTTTAACCCATCATATGGGAGGAGGTGCTGAGGGGCCAGAAATACAAAAATTATTCCTTTTAGAGTCAATTGATAGAAAATCTAAAGTTGCATAATATATCCAAAAATCAACCTCCTGGATCAATTAGGAGAGGATATATGAGTAGTTTTCCCCTTTTAGACCTTGAAAAATGGCTGATCCTCGCTTATCTCACCACCAAAAAGAGCTAGGAAGTTGTAATTTGGTATGCACATCAATACGGACCTTAGATGTGCTTTTTGGGTGTCTCGACTTTTCAGCTTTATTACACCTCCTCACAGCCCGGGAAATGTGGCTCTTTGGTCACGTTTTTTAATTTTTTTTTTAGTTTTTAAGTTCGTTCTTCGCATAACTCTCCTCAAAATGGAGATAAGTAGCTGAAATTTGGCATGTACATTTAGTGGGGACCCTAGATGTGCCTTTTGGGGATCCCAAATTTGTGGTTTTGCTTATTTTTTTCTTATTTTTTGAATTTGTTCCTCGCATAACTCCCCTCCAAATTGAGCTAGGAATTTGAAATTAGGTACGTGCGTTCAGTAGGGACCCAAGTGGTGCCTTTTGGAAGTTTTGACTTTTCAGCCCTATTGAACCCTTTCTGTCCTAAATGGTGATTGGGAAAATTTTTTCCAATTTTCATGATTGTGATATCTCACAAATATCATTTTTTTTTGTTGAAATGTTTTCGAATTGGTTGCGGATGCGTAATTTGAACTATTTTGTTTTTCAATTTCTCGCTTCTCCGATAAAAGGAAGATCAGCCTAGTGAAGGATCCTATAAATAAATTAGTCCTCTCAATTACAAATTATTTATTCCCCAGTTTGAAATCCTTAGCCAATATATTTCAATTCGTTCATCGTACTACTCTCGAACTATATTCATGCTAATTTAGAATAACGATGTATTTTTAACTACTCTCTGATAATTTGATCGTGACGATATCCTTCTCAAGAGATCGAATCAGTTCAACTGAGTGAAACATTCTTCACCAAAACGAATCTGATACTACAAGATCTTCTCAACTCTTTGAGGCATTTTCAACGGTTTCGTTCAACTTTTGCATACTGTCTACGCCCATTAAAAAGCCACGATATGCAATTCTAATATCATAGACAGGGGATGAGATGAAAATGTATGCGTTAAAATTGAAACAAGACTTTCTTCGGGGACATGTGAATTGGTCGGGGAAAAAAACCGAAAAGTTTACACATTATACGAAATAGTGTTAATATGATATAGCATATTTTACCACGTAGATGTGCCATGGTAGGTAGTACTAGTAGTAAACCTTTGTTTTTCGTATGACATGTTTTATCCATTAAAGGTTCGTATTGAAAAGCGTGTAATGCCGAGTTATTTACATAGCTCGTTGACAGTACACGAATTAATACTCGAGAATGTAATATTTACTTTTTGTCAAAAAATTTTCCTCGCAGCAGTGTAACGCGAAATGAAAACATAGATGGATCGTTGCCGTCGCAGACGATACATAGTTAGAATTTTTCCTCCATCATGCATCGTATCGCTCACATGGTATTTGGTATGTGTGTATTTTTGTAATACTGGTTCATAAAAGCTATATAGATATATGTATGAGGATAAGGAGTACGCAGAAGAATCCAGAAAGGAGTATAGAAGTCAAGGTGAATGGTATTTTCTGGAAATTGTAGGTACCAGTAGGTATGTACTGGCGAACTGGGATGGGCCAAATTTGCCTTTTTTTTTCTTTTTTGGAAATCTGGAAAGGATGGGATAAAAATATCCACTATCGATTTCAATTTTTTTAACTTACAAAAATAACCCTTCAAAGTTCAAAAATTTTCAAGAAATTGAAGAAAATGAATTTTTATTTTTAAAAATAAACTTTTGTACTGATCCAGTAGTTATTTTTCCGAACTATCGAACCCCCATTATCTAGAAAGATGTTATAAGAGATGGTGAACCTCGCTGTATAGTTGATTTTTTCATCAGAGCCAATTTTTAGCCTGATTTTCTATCTCCCATTTGAAGCGGGAGGATATTAACAAATTCCATTTTTGGGATGCTAGAAGACTATTACGACTATTTTTGGTGACGTCGGATATTTTTATTTTTAACATCCTCTCTCCCCTCTCCCAACTAATATTATTTACTCTGCTCAATACCGACCAAAATCGCTTGAATTCGGTAAAAAGGCCTTGATTGGCAGTGGATTAGATATATATGTAAGTGTGGAAGACCTTGTATCAAAAATCAGTTGTGTCCGAATTTGGGGAAGGGGATGCTGATAGGTAAAAATGGTTTATGGATACTTCGACTCTTCAGACCTATTCTATTACACATCTTGCAGCCCCGAAGATATGGTTTTTTGAGTGAGTTCTTTCATTTTTTGAGTTTGTTCGTCACACTCACCCCATCCCCCTTCCCAGAAAGTTGAAATTCGGTATGTATATTTAGTATAAGCCCTAGATTTGCCTTTTGAGTGTTTAGACTATTGAACTTCATTGCGCCCTCTTATAACCCCAAGAGTGTACTTTTTCGAGCATGTATTTTCAATTTTTTGAGTTAATTCCTTGTATATATATTTTTTTTCAATCAGAAAATCGCCTGTCTTCGTTTACTCGACTATGGCGTATCCTTGGTAAAATTAAAATAGATGCAAAGTTATGGAGAATGAAATTTCCAATCGATAATGAACATTCAAATTCCTTCTACTGTCAACAGTTTGTGATATAATCGAGAGTTTTATATTGTTAAGAATTTTATGACTTTGATAATTAACCTGATTTTCTATGCCATATTGTCAATGAAAAGCCAAATATTACAGTATATTGACCAATGATAGATTGGGGGGGGGGGTTCTCG
>FIZR01011420.1:0-22537 GCA_900060175.1 Ferrisia virgata
ATTTATGTGGATTTATTAATTTTTGTGCCAATGACCAAGAAAAAAGTAAAAAATGGGGTTTTTGGGTAATTTTTCTAGGGAGGCAAAAATTATTCTAGGGGGGCAACGCCCCCCTATTGCCCCCTTCTGACTACGGGCCTGAAATTATGGAAAATTTGAGAAAAGATAGAACCCATTCCTTCCGTAACTTTAAATTTACCCATAATTCTTTACAAAAGCCGGAGTTATCGTAGAACTAAAACCTCACATTAACAAACTCACTTTAATGATTTTTAAGCCATAAATTTTACGAGTTACTACGTCTTCAACTCTTGCAGATAGGGGTACTTGAAAATTGATAAAAATACATTTATGATACTTATGAAGATATATTTCTTATGTTTAGCGCCGTTTTGAAGTTTTTCGCCTGATATTATTGGTAATATTGTCAATAAAAACCAAGCTATAACGGACTATTCACCAACGACGGGTGAAAGGAGACGTATCTACAAAATCCGTGATCCTAGGAGAGTATTAAGACTATTTCAGGATATGTCAGATATTTTTTTTTACCCGATGACTAGAATTATTTGCTTCAAATTCAGCTAATAGGCTCAGATTGGAGGGGGATTAGATATATATAAGTGGGGGTGACCTTGGATCAAAATTCAGTTATGTCCAATATGAAGGAAGAGGTGTTGAGGAGCAAAAATTGCAAAAATTATTCATTTTTGAGCTAATCGATAGGGAATGGAAAGTTGTATAACATATTGAAAAATCAGTCATCTACTAGGTGAATTAAGAGGGGAGAACTGTGTTTTTTTTTTCAAATTTTGACCTTTAAAAAAGGCAGTTTTACGCATATATTCCCTATAAATTCTGTTGGGGGGGGGGAGATCAGAATTTGGTATGTAAATTCATTAAGGGGTTTAGATGCGCTTTTTGTGAGTTGGGGGGGGGGGGTGACTTTTCATCGATATCTATTGCACCTTCTCGCTGCCCCGAAAAACAAATTCTTGGTGATTTTTCGTATTTTCTAAGTTTTTCCTACCCATATATACCCTTTACATTGAGGTAGTGGTTGAAATTTGATATGCAGAATTAGTAGAGAACCTAGATATTCCTGTTTGGAGTTTCGGCTCCTGTATCGACTTGAAACCTTATCACTGATTAAGAAATAGATAAAATTACAGAGCGCTAATTCTATATCCGGACGTTTAATTCTTTCCTACTTATATTCGTTAATTTCGCTCTTTGGGATTTGTTTTTGAATCATCAAGGTCAGTGTAAACCATTCACCGTCCAAAATATCTGATAACTGATGGAGTCTCTCCTTTTGATAACTTCATTTTGTTAGAATTAAAAAATATTAAAAGTGATTACAGATGTTTCTTTAGAAGCTAGAATTGAGTGTGCGCGTGAGGGAGACTTGAGATCTCACAAAAAATAATTCTTGGGCTGTTGGGAACTTCCTTAACCCAAGTATATACTTTTGTTGTCTCATGAGGGAATGGACAGAAGTTTCCATCACCCATCTGCGCAAATTGATGCCTATCATGTAGTACTCTGGGAGCCTACAAACGCATAATATTTTTTGTGCCCCGCACGGTGCTATTTTTTGAATTACAGCGTTGCCGGTACATATTGACCAAGTGATATTATAATAGTTTTAGCATTTTACCATTTTTTAAACATGGTCTAGGAGTAGGATAGAAACCGATAAAATGATCAAAAATGGTCATGCGCACAAGTTGCCTAACTCCAAAATTTGAAGGGGCAGTGACTCGAAAAAATAAAAAAATTTATTGAGATTTTTTTGTGATTAGGGATTCTTGCACAACTCATTAAGGTGAGCAAAAATTTCTCATCTTCAAAATTGAAGGGACTACATGGAATGCAGGTCAAAATTTCCTTCTTATTCAGTGTTATTAGCAGTGAAAATAAGATATATCAATTTTTATTTAGAGAGGCTAGAATAAAATTTATTAGGTAAGGGTTGTGAAACATTCATGCTTACAGCCTCCTTAATTTTGAAGGTGGACGAAATTTAAAAAAAACAATTTTTGCTCACCTTGAAAAGTTGTGACAGAATCCTTATAATTACAAGAGATATTTTTACAGAGTTTTGATTTTTTTTAATCACTCCCCCTTAATCACTCCCCCTTCAAATTTCTGACTGTTTCCTCGTTAGTCGATTGTACCAAGCTCCAAAGGAATTGACTAATTTTCAAGGTCATATTTCTTTATCAACTTGGGATGATGTTCTTTTTATATTTTTCACAACTGAGGGATTGGTGTAGAAGATGAGAACTTTTTCAATTTTCAGCTGCCTCAAATACTTTTTGAAATTTTAGGCGTACCTACCTACCCTAATTTTTATTCTTACTTTCTATTTTTAATAAATCTGCCATTAGACAAAGATCGTTGTTCAGAATTTCAAAAGTATGAAGAGTTCAAAAATTTGTGGTGGGTGAAGGCGATTGTAAGTAATCCATGTATTTTTTCATTCATTGAAAACCGTTGAGTGAATCTAAGATGAAATTTTCATCTTGGAGATTAATTTTGTTCATATTTATCCATCCTCTCTCATACTACTTCACCATAAGTTAATGAGGTTCGATAGATTGAATCTTTCCAGGGACGCAACGATAACTTCTTTTGGAAGGAGAAGGGGAGAGTACTACGAAAATGATAACTGCAATAATACAATCAATCACTTTTGAGGCCTTGTTGTATTTTATTAGAAATAAGAGTTTTGCTCATGAATTTTTATCATTTGCAATTTTCACAAGGAAACCTTCTCAACTGTTCGACTCTGATTTGATCGAAACTTGGCTAGTTTGAAACAGCTTATCCAAAAACCTACGAAACCAAATTTTTACCTGCCAAAGTTCCTTTTTGGTTTTTTGGCGAATTTTTAAAAATTTGTAGCCACTTTATTACAGCTGAAAAATGTATCGAAGATAAAATATTTCACAAAATATCATCTTTTGAAGTTAATAATGAAGAAAATTGGGTTACTGCCTAATATTAACCACGTGAATCAATCAATCTTATTTTCCAGACATTCTGGAAGCTCCAAAAAATTTTTTTTGTCCAAAATTTTGAAAAATTAAAAAATTGAATTGGTTGAGATTTTTATTTCAAAAAAACTTAGTAGCTGCATAACTTGGACCTAAAAATTCGATGTATCAAATTTTCAAATGTTCTGGAGCCTCTAGCAAACAATTTATTGTTCCAGGCGTTTTAAAATACTCTACAACGACTGGATATGAACTTCAGCTGATGAAACTGTAATCCTCGCTTATTGGGACCCATTCAACTGGCTCAGTGTTGTGGTAGGAGCCGATTTGCCATTCTTACCTGACCATGCTCTTTGGAAAATAACATATTTTTAGCCTTTAGACCCTAAAAATTAGCGTCTAAGAAAATAATCGATGTTTTCTGCGATCAGCACATCAAATTTCGATGCTTTTTGATAACCCTCTTGCAAGGTTGCAACAAAGTCACTGGAAGGGGTACAGGACACAATAAAAAATTCTTCAAAAGGAAAGCTGCAGTTGTGCGATTTTTGCAGATTTTGAATACACCTTCAATAAAGCATCTTCACAAGTACATACAATGAGTTTAAAAAATAACATTTTCAAAATATTATTCGGACACCCGGTAGAGCATTACTGTAGATTTTATGTTTCCTTTCAGAGTCGATCAGTAGTAATTTAACGCAGTAAAGGCGTAATTTTTAAACTTTTTTTTTCAAATACTCAAGAACACAAGAAGGAAAAAATAAGTACTTACTGCAAATTATGAATATTTCCTTTTGAATCTCCAATCTTATTTCTAACCTCGCAAAATCGATTCTAAAAATAATTCGATACGTAATTCTAATCGTAAAGAAATTTTATTACCGAAAAAACAAAAATTGGTCCCGTAAAAAAAAAATCATTCAAAGCAGTGATATCGAGGAAAAAAAAAAGAAAAAAATGATAAATAAAAAATAAAAATACAATTTGACTGATTTATATTTCTTCGTCGGGCCTTTCGTTCACATTTCTCTTCTTCTTTCTGAAATACTCTTCTTGCACTTCGTTCAACGTCCTGCCTTTAGTTTCTGGTAATATATAAACCCCGTATACGGCCACTATGAAGGAGAACGCAGCAAAAGTCCAAATGACCAATTTAACCCCGACGGTTTGTATAAATGCTGGAAAGACTTTTAACGAAGCCGACATATAGAGATTATCAACCGCACCGTATATTCCATTGAGTATACCTCGAGCTTCATTTGGAAACAATTCACCGCCGAGACAAAATATTATAGGTTCGGCTCCGAGATTATTAGCGAAGGTATTCACGTAAAAGGCCACTGGTACAATGTAGGCGAATATTTTGTCACTTCTCGAGTAGAAAATTTCCTCGTATATTGCGATAATCACCATACATACTCCCATAGCGAACGAGGTGCTAAACAGTAGCGTTTTTCTGTTCAGCGTATGCATAAAAAAAGCTGTCGCTATGCTTCCGACAAAACCAGCCACCGAATATTCGATAGTGAACCGCGAACTATCTAGGTGTAATTTTAATTGATCGAATACTTTGATCGTATACGAACTCATAATAGAGTAGCCGGAATTTTGCAACAGGAGTTTTATCAGTACGCTCATCAGTAAAGGTTTCCACGCTCTTCCGACGTTTTTCGCAGTCTCGCCAAAAGACGATTTGATCAAATTATCGCGAGATTTTTCCATATCTTCTATTTCGTCTTTCATATCGTCCGGATGTAAACATCTGAGTGAACTTAGTGCTTGGATTGATTTTTCAATACGTCCTTTGCTATATAACCATGTCGGAGATTCGATCAAAATTAACATTAATAATGTGCTTATGATGGCTAGTCCAGCGTAAACCATTGCTACCGTGTCCCAGTCTAGATAGTACATCGACACGTTACAAATCAAAATACCAACGCAGTAGGCTATCTGTATAAGTCCCAAGTAAGCGCCTCGATTTTGTGTCGTCGCAATTTCCGAAATGTAGGTAGATGCGCAAAATGACATTCCTAAGGGAATTAAAATGTACCTTGAAATTATCTGTAGGTAATTCGAAGCTGGTAGGAATCATTGTTACTGCGTAGACTTTGATATTTACCTATGCCGAATCCTTGAATTATCATACCGTAGAACAGCATCTCGTAATTTGTTGCGAACACGATCATAAGCCAAGATATTATCAGCGGTATGTACATTATAAAGAAGTAGAATTTCCGTCCAAACATGTCCATAACTGTGCCCGAAAGTAAACATCCAATTGGTGAAAGGAATCCAAATGCACTGGCTGTAAAAAAAAAAATAAAGCAAAACAGATCGTATTGTTACTTCGAATAATTTACTTATGTATACAAATTAAGTCGTAATTTAAGCAATAGGTTCAAAAGTTGTGTTATTTCTTGAAAATGTGCTGTACCTAAAACCTAAAACCTAAAGTACCATTTTGTGAAGGAAAACCGATTGTGGAGCTGATCTATTTGGTAAGTAGGCAAATGAAGACATGTAAAAAGAAAACAAATTCTAGCATAAAACTTCAGTCTAGCTAATCGATGAATTTTTTTAATTTTCAAACCAGGCAGCTGAAAAAAATAATTTCTGATTTTTTTTATTTGCTTTGAACTGATTTTACACACTAAAATGACGTTAGTGCTACATAGAAAGAACCTCTCATAAGTGAATGGGGAAGGTAAAGAATGCATATATTCCAGATTATTGCATTATGTTTTTTACGTCACTGACAGAATTGAATGCGCCCGGCACGCTCTAATGAATTACCTACAGTTTGGGCACGAAATTTTGAAACATTTTATAGTATGTTGTACAGCTATGTTATAAAATTAATGTTTTTATCAAGTATGATGCGGCAGGAGTGGGAGGTGCAAGGGGTAGAAATTTTATTCTGAGTTGATACGTGCTGCAAAATTAGAACTGATCGACTGATACAGTCTGACGTGTGTAAATTAATTGTAATTACGTTTCATCTAATATGGTCAATTATTCATTTTTCCTCCTTTAAATTGTAATTTAAGGGCAAAATTCCATCGAGTGAGGTCAAATTCAAAAATTATTACCATTTTCGAACACATCGCGAAACGTTAAAGCATTTCGAATTGCCGCATTGTTGTTTTTAAATGAATGTTTTTATTATAATTTGGTGAGAGTGGATGGAATGGGAGTTGGAAATTTTTTGGGACGGCCAAGATATGCTGAGAGTTAAAACTAATCAGCCACAATTGTCTGATTTGCGTAAATTATAATTACATTTCATATAAATGGTGTCACTTCTTCAGCTTCCCCCTCAAATTGAAGTTTGGAGCCAGAACTCCATCGAGGACGGTTGAAATAAAAAATGATGATGATTTTCGGATTCTGTGCGAAATTTTGATCTATTTTGATGCATCACATCGTTATTTTTGAACAAGTATTCCATGGCTTAGGTGGGAGGGGTGGGGTAACCAACTTGTTTATATTTATTACTTCGCATTGTGCAGGAAATTTACACCTATTTTGGCGGGAATCGACTTTAAATGATTTCATTAAAAAAAATTTACGAGTATTTTTTGGGTTCTCACCTGTATTTTGGATAAGAGAGCTGTTTTACCGTCAAAAATCGTCCAAAATGCATCAAACTTGCTTTTAAAGTGCAATAGAATGCAGTTGTGCAGGGTATAATGGAAAAAATTACATATTCGATATCGGGAAAAACACCTCAACTCAAATGTGCCGAGTTTTTTTGGTTCGAACCATGTCCCTCAAATCACCTTTTTGGGGTCCACCCCCCTTCCCCGTTGTGGAGGGGATATCTGAAGATTGACTAGATGAAAAAATCAAAAATTCTCACATATTATATGTATAACGTAGAAGTATGTGTGATAGTTTTTTCAAAAAAATCGGTCAAGATTTTCCCTAATTTTTTTTTACTTTGAAAATTAAAAAAAAGTCCTAAAATAGGGTGGGGGTGGCAGGGGCACGGCTAAATTTCTTTTCAATACTTTCGTAATACTCTCAAGTGTAATTTTTCAATATTCTGAAAAAAATCAAGTTCCAAGTAGGAGGTTTAAATTTTTTGAAGTAATTTTACATCCAAAGTAACATTTTGGATCTTTTCAGATCTGATTTTGACCAAAGGTCGATTGGGCAACTGTAGAACTATTAATAAAACAAACGTGAAATTTAGTACAGTTGACGAGAAAAACGCTTAAAAATTTTGGAGCATGGTAAGCATTTGATATTTTTTATAGCCCCCTTGAGAAATCACATACAGCAATTGGTGCGTTCTTGGAGTGTTGAATACTGAATATTATGGTGTCCGCTTGATGTAAAGTGAGTTCTAAACTTCAGTCTTACCCAGGAGGTGAGGCATCACTCCCCTTCCATATATTTTCCTCATATCAAATTTCAATCCCTCGCCGTAATTTGGAAGGGAGATATTCGTGGAGCAAATTCAAAAAAAAAAAACCTATAAAAAATTAATTTTACGGATGAAGGGGGTGGGAGAGTGGGGTGTTATATGGATGAAAAACTGAAACCCACAAAAGGCGTATTTAAGATCACTGTTAAATCTACACTCAAATTTTCAGCCCCCCAGCTCAGTTTGGAGTGGAGATATGAGTGGAATAGCTTTTGAAAAAGAACAATTTTTGCTATTTTAGCCTCTCAGTTCCTCCTCCTCCAAATTTGGAAATCATTAAATTTTAACTCAGGATTGTTCCCCCTCATATATATCAAACCCACTGCCAATCAAAGTCCACTGTCCAAATTTGACCGTTTTTGGTTAATATCAAACTGAGTAAATAATCTGCAGTTTCAGGTAAAAAAAAATAAAATAAAAAAGAGTAAATAATTATACGACATTGCCAAAAATGGTCTCAATAATCATATGGGATCTCAAAACGGATTTCGTTGGAATTCTTTCTTCCTTCCGCCATGGGTCGATCTGAGGTATAGGGAGGGAGGGGAGGCTCTAACAACCTTTCTTCAGTCCAAAAAACTAGGCAAATTTTTACATTTATACTACTTTTTTTCCTTAAAACTCCTGAAAATGCACTTGTTGATCTTTAAAAAGTTCATTTTTATAAAATCACATCCAAAAAATTGTACACAGAAAAAGGGAAAACTTTATCCTTTGAGCTACTCTTAGCTACGTCACTGATGGTAGATAGTCCATAATGATCTGCTTTTCATGGAATACAGCGTATAAAATCAGATTGAAGATAGTGACTGTAGTTTTCAGAGTTGGATGAACCCACCGGGACACTAGGAAAATCCCGGTGGGCTGGGGCAGTTTGATGGCAGTGAGACCACTCAAGAGATATTTAGACGTGTTTTTCATCAGTTTGAATCGAAATTTTCTCAGATTTGGGTGATTAAAATAGTGAAAATAGTGGTTAAATTTTAAAATTTTCGCCCTCGTTTCGTTCGGGCATTGTTATCATCTCTTAAACCAGCTACCTTGAAATTTGCCCAGGTCAGATAAAATAATCGTTAAACATTTTAGAATTGGCTGGTACAAAAAAAAACCACAACTTTCAATATCTACGAGCCCCCAACCCTATGTGTCAGTTTTGTAATTCCGAACTTGTTACCACCCAACACTTCCTGTTTGTCTGCCTTAACTTGAAACAAACCCGACAAATTTTAAAAATTCTCAAAAACATCCGCACCATTTTAGATTCCTTTAGAAACCTGCAAAAAATCTTTCCCTCATGAAAGAATTGAACTTTTCAACACTAAATTTAAGTTCTACCCCTTACAGTAGTAATTTTGAAACTTTTTTACCCAAAGGACCTGTCCAAATATTCAAAACTTTATAATTCGACGAAAAATTGATTAAAAATTTTAAAAAAGGTTTTCAAAACTTTCTTCGGCTTCCCAGAATTTATTTGAAAAGTTTTTCGAAATTTTTATCTGCATTTAGCGAGGAACAAAAAAACTAGTAAAGACAAACTGACTTTTAATCCCCTCCCCCCTTCCGAAAAATCTTGCACCGAGGGTCTGAATTTTTTTTGGAATTTGTTACCATTATCTGGGTATATGCTTTTCGATGATTTAAATAAAATTCGTCAGTACCTATCTGTATACATATGTACTCGTGTGTAAAAAAATTAATCCCACACGGTTACATCTGCGGCAGACAATAATGCTGATAAACGATTTTAATGAATAATTGAATGAATTACTCGTACATCTTGATCTCATTGATATTCAATTCATCGAGAGAAGGCATTGACCTCTAAGAAAAATGGAATAATTGAACGCACGTTTCTAGTAGGTTGCATTATGAAATTTTTGTACCTATCGTCATAAACAATGTCTCGTAAGGTGCGAATTGTCTAACGATAACAAATACGTAGACAGCTGTGCCAAACTGCATTCCATACTTATGCTTATTTAGCTCTCGAACGTGCATCGATCGGCTGAATTTCTTGCCTGTTCTGCACTTTTAATTTCCTACTTATCGTACTTAGTTGGTAATTGTTCATAGCCCACTGTAGCTACAACAACAACATCATATATAACGCAGCGAGTTATTCTAATTCTAAAGCAACATTTAATTAGCATTCCCTTCTGGTGTGTTCTGGTAGACCGTTTGTGAAGGTTCCCCGGCGAGCCTTTTTTTTTTTTTTTCTGAACATTTTATTGAAACCTACATTCCACAGATATCTGGTTTTATGCTCCAACAAGAGAGCGGAGTTAATGTTAAATGTTTATTGGGTAATATATTACGTACATACTATGTAGACCCTAGACAGTTATCACTATTCGTATTTGGTACTTTAGTTCAATTTGCAATGGAATCTATCGCATTCTTTTTACGGATTTGGTGTATAAATAATAGAAAACTACCGAATGTGAGAGTTATAGGTACTCACCTATCCATGATTTTTGTTCATCATTTAGAATGATTCTTGAATTAGGTAGATCCAGTTGTTTGAACAAGAATACGATATAGCTGCGACCGATTCCTTCGAAAACGTAGATGGTCAAGGTTATCATGACAAAAGTCACCTAACAATGAAGAAGAAAAAAAATTAATTATAAAACACGCATTACAAGTTTGATGGGCGGATGGTGAATGGTTGATGTATTGATTTTCAATTTATTATCATTATTATAAATCTAGTTTCCATTGTTTACTTTTGCTTGCAACGTTAATTATCTGATATCGAAATTTTTTTTCCTCTCATACCTATTTTTCGATAAATGTTGAACTCAAATTTTATCAAATGAATAGTACCTAACGTTTTAAAGTTACCTTCAACTTGACTGCAAATAAGCAGTAATTTAATATTGTGAAAATCTTAGTAGTCGGTGTTGGTGGATACAGAAAATATGCACATGCTTTCGTTTATATCTTGTACATACGTATTTTTAACCAACATTCATTTTGCAATTTGATCGTTTATTTAAATTTATGTTAATCGAATAATTCTAACGTTGCAATTGTTTGTATTAGAACGAGTTTAATTATTATACGATTATTTTTTTTCTTTTTTACAGACCATGCTGGTTAACCGTGAAATTGAGCCACTTAAACGACGGTTCAAGTAAGTTTTTATCAGTTATCTACCTATAAATTACTCAACTAACTTCAGCTTTAACGTATGTTCGCGCTTCGTATGAATTCAACGAGCCATTAATTGAGCTACGGAATACCCGTAAGCGTTGATTTAGGGTTGATAATTTGATCTTGTGTAATAGGCGCCCAATTATAGGCCAAAATCTGATTAGAAAAAATGAATTTTTTTAATCAAACGCAATCTTGGTCTTGTGTATTTTTTTTTTTTTTTTCAAACAACAAGAACACACAGCGATGATGCAAGATTTCGTCACAAAAAAAATATTCGTAAATTTTGAATTTTTGGCTTCGAAAATTATTAGAAAATTAAGAAATATATTTATTCGAGGAAAAAAAGCACGAGATTTTGGTTTGATTGAAAATTGAAATTATATTTTGAAATTTTTTTCAGCAATGAATACCTAAGTTTGTGGAATTAAAATTTAAAATATTAGTTTTGAGGATGACGAACGAGTTTAATGATTCCTAAACAAAGGTAAAGCAACAAATCCGATTCCTTAGTTTTGTATCGTTCAATATTTCGATTAGGTAATTAGATTTATTATGTTTAAATGAACATTGCAAAAATGTAGGTATAAAATTTGAATTAAGCACATACCTCTTTAACAAATCCGGAATTACGAAACTGAAACTTCATCGTGGATATCCTACGTACAGGTTAGAGCATCAACGAAAATCAACAAAAACTACGAGATTTTTTTCACTACAAGTTCATAACTGCACGAGATTTTAGGCGCGTGCATTTCACGTTTTGTCGCTTTACTCGTAAGACTTAACGTTTTCAATTACTCGTATCTTATCATTAGACGAAATTCTCGAGTCGAGAAAAATCATGGTAATATAACGCGAGAAGTATTGTCAGCGAGGATTTACGTTATCATTATGAAATTTACTGATTTATCGAGAATTATCAGTCGTATTGCCGGGAAGGTTATCCCTCTCTTTGCCCCACTCTTCAAGTTGAAACATCTGGTACTGGCTTCATCGTGTGACGCCAGCAACCTATACGTAGCGAGAGAGAGAGAGAGTAGACAGTTTGACAGTTAATGAATGAACTTCTTTATTAATGGTCATGGGTTGAGTTCGTTGCGACAGTTCCAAAATCACGAAAAACTTTCGTGAATAATTACGCGAAATTGTTTTGTTTGTTATTTCATCTTAGTAAATGACGGAAGCAAAGAAAAAGAGGAATAAGATTGGAAAATTAACGTTGAATATATACGATGTGCGGTTTTTTTTTTATTATTATTTTTTGGCGAAGCAGACTTGAACTTGATTAAATACATGAGTTATTTTTGGACCGAGTGATTCGATTGTTTTTTAGTGGGGGTATTTGGCTGTCTGCGTGTACTACGACAGTTGTACTCACTACGCGTATGTTTGAGCTCATCGAGTAGCCAAAAAAATGTTTCAGAAAAGTGCGTTTTATTGAGTGTAGGAAGAGATAGATAGTTTGATTAAGGTAGTTTTACTGGATTTTCCGTCCATACAGATGAAAAAAGTTTATTTGTAAAGATACTAAAATATCTATCAATTCGCAAAAAATTAATTTTTCAACTGTCCGGCTGAAAATTTTGAAAAAATTCACCTCAATTTGCTAGAACAGCTGCTATTAGGCTAGAATAAATTTTCTTGCTGCTGAATTTCGCATCCGGCTGTTCTAAAGTATTTTAAAAATCTTGAAGACAATGAAACTTTTGCTGCAGTCACCAGAACGCTCTGGAAATGCAACACATTGATTTGGGCGTTTGAGCATAGATGGAGTTTGGTGAGTTAAACGGGTAGAAGGGGGGTGGGCTAAGCTCTCAGGATGGTAAACAGAAAGAAATGGAATTAATATTTAAATTTGAGTATTTAAAAATGTTTTTTGTTGTAGGAGGGGGGAGGATATGGTTGGAAATTTAATTTTTGGTGTAAAATGGAAACGTATGAATGCCCGAGCGAAGTGAAGATAAAATTTTGTAAAAAAAAAAAAGGTTTTACGAGGAAAAAGATCAATTGTTACTGAAATTCTTAAATTTTCATCAATTTTCATAATGTTTTGAACACGTTTTAAAAATTTAATTGGTTTCAAAAAAATTTTACTTATTATTTGTTAGATATTTATCATACGTGGAAAAACTTTCGGTGGAGGGGGGCTAATTAAACATCTGCAAAATTATAAATTCTACTCCAATGTATACCCCATCCATCCGCTGTATTGTCAACCTCCCACCTAAATCATATGCCTCTGGAAAAAATTCCAAATCAACTTAAGGCAGCTTGCCAGTAGTTGATGACTGATTTTCCTCCCCTCCAGCCAAACCCAGGCATGTGAAAATTTGTTTGTAAATTTCCTCATATGTGTTCTTTAATTTTGGCATAGAAAACAATACTGTATCAATTTTGCAAAAATTTTGGGAAAAATAAATTTCAAACTCGAACGCTTAGCAAGAATATTTAGGTTTTTACCAAAGTATGGAAATTTTGAGCTTCTGTTTAGTACAGTGAATATAAAAAAATTATTAATTCATGACTGGGCTCAATAATGCTGGTGTTCTACTATAAACTGAATGAGTTCTTCAACATACCGTTGATGTTTTCGATCGATCTCATGATTGTCTCACAAATCAGCTCAAAATACAAAATTATCAATAGCTGACAAGTTGTCAACTTTTGGAAAATTACCTTACATGATAAGGTATGTTTGGAGAATTGAAGTGAGAAATTTTAGCTTTCCTGCCTGATTTTCTAGGTCATATTTTCAATGAAAACAAGATAATTACGGTCTATGGATTAAGGGCAGATGAATGCAGAATATCAACAGAATCCATTTTGAGGTCTTAGAAGACCATTAAGACTATTTTTGAACATGTCAGATTTATTTTTATTTTTTTACTTTTTTTCCCGAAACTAAAAATTATTAGTTCAAACCAATACCAACCAAAATAAATTAAATCTAGGAAATAGACTTCGATTGGCAGCAGATTTGATATTATAAAGCGGGGATGACATTACTACCGATTAGATTTTTGAATTTACATAATTATAATGTTTCACAAAAATTGTGCTTTTACAAAGCTTTTTCCTTTCCTTTTTTTATTTCTGATTTGGGAGTCAAGAGTTTAAAAATGGCATAAAAAATTTTTGGCTCCCCACTCATATTACATTAATAACGTAAAAGTGAAATTTTTATTTTTGGTATCTGAGCTCAGGGTTATAAATTTTTTAAATTTTCTGCACAATATACCAGTAAAAATTCCAAAAATTTATAAGTTTCTTTCAAGCGTTTAAAAAATTTTAGAATTTCAAATGTTTTTTTCAGATTTTCTGAAATTAAAAAGGTGACTTTATACAAATGAAAATGAGCAACGCATTGTTGTAAATTTGTGAATAAGAATTGATACCAAGATTTCCGAGTTAGGTATAGAAATTTAATAATTATTATTTTCAGTCATTCATCTATTTAATTAATTATTTACTTCAAAATCATCTCTAATATCTCAATCTACTGAATATATATTCTTAAGCAAAAAACAATGTTACGTCTATAGCTGGTAGTGAAAGAGTATCCTGAGGTAAAAACTTTGGAAAATCCAAAAAAAAACATTTGAAATTCCAAAGTTTTCCTAGTGCTTGCACGAACTTTTTGTGTCTTCTACGCTTGGATGTTAAAAATTTTAATTTTAATTTTAATTTTAATTTCTAGACTGAAATAACTCTTGAATGATTGGTAGCTAACGGTAACATTTTGGCCTCTTTTTTGAAAAAAAAAAATCAGTAGGAAGCGTATTTCTTTGCTTTAGTAAACTATGAGCTTTACGTAGAATTTTTAAGCTCCCTTAAATCAGCTCCTATGATACTTATGAAAAAATGTTACATACAAAAGTTACAGGAAATTTAGAGAAGCCCATAAAATTACTGAACTATTTTTGCCTAGACAGAAATTCCTGATGAAATATAATGGAAAAATTTGGTATTTCAGAGTGGTCTGAGCCATCCCCTCTCCAGATGAACTATGTAGGTACTCTTCCTATTGATTTCAACTTTTAATATATTGTTCAGGAAGCTGTCTCAAACGTACTATTAATGAAGAAATCTTTATTCCAAATTTTTTCCAGCTAAAAGCGTAGATTTACTATATCATTAGAAAAGTATCATTAAATTTTAATTGTTCAAAATAATTATACCAACTCCGCATCATGTATAAGTTTATTAAAATAGGTATAAAAAAATCGATAACACTTGAGAAAAAAACTAACGTTCACAACATGTAGGTAACATTGTGTCAATAGGTAACATAAAAAAAGTAACTAGCATGTGTAAAAAAAAAAAAAAAAAGAGCAACGAGTCCTAAAACATTGCAATACTCCACCTAGTACCTGCCAATTACACTTATATTACTTAACCAACATTTATCTATTGGTCACGTACTGACAGTATATGCAGTTTCATTGTTGGCTACTTTATTTTTCTTTTTTTGAAAATATTGTTCTTGAACTTGGTTCAATGTTTTCCCTTTGGTTTCGGGTAAAATGAATATAGTAAAAAGGATTACTGCGGCGCAAAATGCGGTAAAAGACCATATTATAATTTTTATATGCACCGTCATTAACAATCTCGGATAGAATTTCAAAATAAAAGACCAGGTATTGTAATATAATGCGCCAAAAATGCCATTCAAAACACCTTTCACATCGCTCGGATACATTTCGGTACCGATGGAGTACGATACTGGTAATAAACCAGCGCAGCAAGCCCAAGAGAAGATGTAAAACGCCACGGATACAATGTATGGAAACGGCTTTTCAGGACGATCGTAGAAAATTTCCTCATAAACAGCTACAACAATGGTACATATCATCATTATGGACGCACTCAGCTTTAAATGAGTTTTACGATTCATCCAATGCATTAAAAACGGCGTGAATATCGATCCGATGATACCAGCTACCGAATAGGCGACGGCAAATTTCGAACTATCGATCGATTTCAATTCTAGCTTTTCAAATACTATGATCGTATAAGCAAATAATACTGTATAACCTGTTAGCTGAAACAATAACTGCAAAACTACACTTATAAGAAATGATTTCCAAGCCATTAGCATACTTTTCAGCCTACCCAGGCATGTAGCTCGAGGTTTTCCTGCTGCTGAATTTTCCATTTCTTCGATTTCGTTCTTAATTTTTACATCGTCGATATTTGATGCTCGAAGTGAACAAAGTGCTCGAATTGCTGCCTCTTTTCTTCCTTTAGTATAGAGCCATGTTGGTGATTCGAGCAAGAGTAATGTGGAAAGTAGACCGAACAGAGATAATCCCGCGTAGATCCAAGCTACTATGTACCAAGGTGTGCCATACATCAGAATATTGCATAACGCTACACCTATATTGTAAAATACCCCTAGTCCGCCTAAAAGGGCTCCTCTACGAGATGATGTGGCTATTTCCGATATGTAAGTGCTTGTTGTGAAACCCATTCCTGTGGAACAGTTGAAAATATTGTAAATAACATTTTATTTGAAAAATGGACACGATGTCCATTACTTGATAAAAGAATGAAGGAGGTAGTACAGTCATTTTAGCTCAAAAATGATTCACGGACTAACGAAAATTTTGTTTATTAGTATGGTCGAGTTTCTGCAAAAAAAAAGGCTTCCGCTCGCACCAAACGTAAAAATCAAATTTACTATTGATTCTTAATCCAAAATGTATTCAGACAAAAATAAGCTTGGGTGCTATTTTTTCTAGCCCCTCCTTCTCTGAGGATCCAGCCCCTTTTATTATAAAATATATAAAATATAGCACAAAGCTAATTATCAAAAAAAGTATTTAGAATAAAATTTTACATCTGGCATGTTTATCGCTACATCTCATTCCTCACCCCCTCCCCACCGATAACCCTTCTTTCCCATACCAACGTTCACTGATCTGACCCTGTCTGAAAATTGAAAAATTTCATCATGAAATATAGTTGGGGCCTCTGAAAATATTTTCAAGCACAAGTATTCTATTCAAATTTTCGAAATGCAATTGTTCCCCCTCAATCTTCAAGTGCCCAAAAAGTCATGATTTGGAGAAGATTAAACAAATGATCAAAAATTCACTTAGCAGACGAATAACTATGTATCAATAAACGCAGGTTATGGGAAACTGAGGCACAGGGGGAAGGGGTTAGGATAAGGATTTCAAAATCAATGCAGTTATTCGGAACATTGGTATGGGGTGGTGGGGTGACCGGGGAGTATTGTGGTAAACATATCAGATGTAAAATTTTATTCTGAATACTTTTTTTTGATAATTAGGTTTGTGCTATATTTGATACATTTTATAATAAACGAGAATAACTTGATTTTGAGCATTTCGATAAACACATTTTTGAGGTAGGGGGCACAAAGGTTGCTTCAAATGCAATTTTTGTAATAATCAAACATGTAGAAAATCTTTCAAGAAGAAATTTTTATTTAAAAACTATTTTTGTAGAAGCAATAGAAGGGGAGATACATGCATTTTCAAGAAAGGGGGCTGGATCCTTAGAGGAAAAGGGGCTTGAAAAAATGGTACCAAGCTTATTTTTGCCTAACTTTTACATTTTAGATTAAAAATCAGTCATCAAATTACTTTTTACATGATAAGCGAACGGATGCGGTAATTCGGCTATACTATATAGGCACTATGAAGTATATTCAATATTTCTAAACTTCTCTAAAATCCATGCATATTTTACCTTCGCTTCTCCCATTCTGGAAAGAGGGGTTACGAAGTTTAGTTTTTTTGCAATTCCTTTTCAAATACCGAACTTTTGGAAAAAATGAAAGAACATTAAAAAACGAAAATGTTTACTTCTTCAACTTTTTTCCATAGGAAGTCGTTGGGAAGAGCTAGGAGATTCAGAAAAAAATCATTTTGGAAAATCTCCAATTAACACGAATATTTCTCAAAAATCTGATTAATTCACTTTTAATAGCATTTTTCTTGCATAGTGCTTCCCACTATTATGCAAAATTTAAAAAATGCTAGACCGTCTCCTTTTCTGGGGAGGGAGGATAGGGGTAAAATTGCCCTTTAAAAAGTTGCAACTTTCTCTAAGGATGATTTCATTAAGTTAAAAAAATGTGAAAATTGGTCCAGACAAATGTAAGGTATAAAATCTGTTGTTCAAGTTTAATAAGAGCTTTTAGCTTTTGGATCCAAATTAGATCTGAAAATGGAGTGTTAAAATTTCAAAATTTTATAAGATGCACACAAATGGGTATCCGATTTTTTATATGGGTTTTTCGATGCCATGTTGTGAGATCTTGAAACTATTAAGGTCTAAAATAATATTAGAGCCTGATAAATTGGCATGAATGTCCAAAATTTGGCAAATTTTAGCTATTGAACCTTTCCTTCAGAAGCCCAATTTGTATCTAACACTAAAATGGTTATCAAGATCTAATTCCGTACCATAAAATTCTCTGAATTAGACTCATTGATTCACAAAAGCGTAAAATTGCTCATTTTTAGAAGAATTTTCAAGTGTCACTTTTTTTTCTTTTCATCATAGCTCCGTCCCATGACCATCTAGGAAAAAAATTAAAAAACGAAAATGTTTGTCTTTTGACGATCTACAACATTTGTCTGGCCCAATTTTTCAATTTTCCAGCATAGAGGACTTATCCCTAGAGAAAGTTGCAACTTTTTGAAGAGCAGTTCCACAGCCTTTCCCTCTCCCTCAAGAAAATTAGACGGTTCAACATTTTTAAAATTTTACACAATAGTGGGAAGTAACATGCAAGAAAAATGCTTCTAAATGTGAATTAAGCAGATTTTTGAGAACTATTCGTATCGATTGATTTTCAAATTTTTTTTTCTTAACGCCCTACCTCCTCCCCACGACCTTCGATGGAAAAAAGTTAAAGTAGTAAAAATTTTCGTTTTTTAATACTCTGCAACTTTTTTTGCAGCATTGTTTCCAAAAGTTTGTTATTTAGAAACTAATTGCCAAAAAACTTAACTTTGTACCCCCTCGTCCCTGTGAAGGGAGGGGTGAGATATGCTTGGATTTTAGGGAAGTTCGAGAATATTGAAATACATACTTCACAGCACCCTTATACCAAATTTCCGCTCACTGTGAATCTTGATCAGATTAATACCTAAAAAACCTGCACTATGGTAGAAGGGTATTAGAAAAAAAGTTCTACCTAAGCTGAGTCCTTGAATGGTCATTCCAAACAATAGCATTGTGTAACTGGTGGACAAAGCGATTATAATCCATGATACCATTTGTGGTATGAATGTAACGAAGAAGTACAACTTCCTTCCAAATATATCCATCAAGGTTCCGGATAGAATGCATCCTATTGGAGATAGGAATCCAATTGAGCTAGCTGTATCAAGAGATAAATAAGAATTTTGAAAGGAAAAGCTGGTAGCAAAAAAAAAATGAATAACTATACCGATCCAAGACTGTTGCTCGAAATTGAGAATAATTTGAGAATCAGATTGTTTCAATTGGTGGAATAAAAACACAACGTAGCTTCTTCCATATCCAACGGACATTAAAACTTGATAAACAATTAGTGAAAAGCTCACCTGTGGACATGATAAGTAAAATAAATATACTAGAATTAAAACTAGAATGTAAAGTCGATGAAATGAAGTTGTTTTATAACACGAGAACTAAACCTAAACTCACCTCTCTAACAAGAGCAGACCTGTGAAATTTAAATTTCATTTTTTTAACGCCAACTTATCACTCGATCAGAACACGTGTTATATCGCGTAATTTTGTTATGTTATAACTGAATAGGTACTATTTTACCTACACAACGTATGAGCTCATAATGTTAAATTTTTGGCGATAGCATATTTACATTCTTATATCTAAGCCATAAGTATCTTATCAGCTCGAGGGTGTATCTAATTTATAATGTAATTGCGGATCAAGTTGTGTACTAAATTGCAATAATTTTTCATTTTACAAGATATCGATTAAAAATTTTAAAGTTAAATTTATTATTGATTGATGAATTTACTACATGACGTAGGGGTACAGGTGATAGTATATTCAAAATATTGGTCAAGGCCATTTCAAGAGAAATTATTAATAAATAAGCGCTCAAGTTAATTTTTTTTTACTTTAATGTAAGATTTTGAAAATTTTAGGTCTGTGTAAGGAAGTACTTACTTCTTTAATCACACCTGTTATCTCCAACATCACTTTTTAAATCGAAATCATTTAAGTACCTACATTGTGTAAAGTGAAAAAAAAAAAAAAAATACGATGGAACTGATACAACGTAAACGTTCCTGGTTTGTGTTTTACTTCGGTATGTGCATTGCGTACACTACACGAATATCATGCTTTTGGTTGGTGTTGTGCCTAAATTTTCGTTACGTCGCGTCGTTTTGAATCTATTTCAAGTTCAAGATATTTGAACTATAACGTGACATACAATTACAAGGTTAAATTTTCAAAGTAAAAATATAGGCAAAATTTTCAATCATTTTGGTTGCGAACATTGTGACAATTCTATTGCAAATAAATATTTATTCAGCTAATGTTTCCAAAATTTTAAGTACTCTTAATTAAACTTTCGACAGATACGTTGCAAAATTTTTACATGAATCAGAGATAGAAAAATCTAACGAGTAGAAGAATTTTCTCCCAAGGTCTTCCTAGGTCGTGCCCACATAATAAAAATGGACCGGGGCTTTTTAAAAAAATTTTCTCTGATATTTCTAAATCAATGCCTATCCGTTCATGATGAGAAAATAAGGTACTTATTTCTTTAGATTAAATTTTTTAATTTTTTTGTATTTGATGTCATGCATAAAAATAGCATCAAAACAGAACACTTTCTTTCGATAAGGTAAATCATAAGTGTAATTCAACACCACGATATCTTAACTAATAAGTGGATACTACATGTTCGATGTACACTTACAAAATTGTGGTGTAAGTACATTATTTTGACAATTTGAACTTGAAAAAAAAAATTACCACTATCTTACTATCATTTTCAATTTCCAACAAATGCGCATACTGATGCATAATTATCTAAGTGCTTATCTAAAAACAATAGGCTGTTACAAACTGTAAGGATATTATTATTAAAGTAGGTTTCTTTAGATTGGTGCTTGTTGTGCAGTTACTTAAAATTAGATGCGACTCCGAAAACTCTGAATTGTAAAAAATAGTTTGGAGTTTTTATCGATGCTTCCCAGCTGAATTCAGAGGCGAGTTATGAGAGAAATACGAACTCAAAAAATAAGAAAGATCGGCCAAAAAACAATATTTTTACAGCTTTGAGACGGCGCAGTGGTACTGAAAAATCGAAACCCCCATAAGGCACATTCGAGACACCTTCTAAATGTGCATACCAAATTTCAACTTTCTAACTGAATATGGAGAGGAGTTGTGCGAGGAAAAAACTCAAAAAAAAAATGGCTGACCAAAAAATCACATTTTTGTGGTTGTGGGGGAGTGGAATGGGTTTGAAAAGTTACCAAAATACACATTTATGACCTCCTCTGAGTCTGCATAACAAATTTCATCTTTCAAGCTCAAATTGGAGAAGAGATAGGGGAGGAAAAGCCCTTTTTCAAGGTCAGAAAGAGGGAAAATCCTCATATCTACCCTTCTAATTGAACTAGGAAGCTGATGTTTGGACATATTACAAAAATTTGAGTTTTCTATCGATTGACTGAAAAGTAAACAATTTATACGATTTTAGCCGCTCAGCACTTCGCCTCCAAATTTTACATCAACTGAATTTTGATCCGAGGTCATTCCCACTTCATAATATCAAATTCAACACCAATCGAAGCCCGTTTCTCAAATTTGATCAATTTTGGTTATTATCAAGTCGAGCAAATGATTTTTAGTTTTGGGGAAAAAAATAAATATATGGCATGGCCAAAGATGGTCGTAAGTGGTCTTCAATAGGACTTCGTAAACAACTGTTCATTTTCTTCTTTTTTTCAACCATTCATGCAGTATTTTTATATGTTAAGATACATATTGAGATTATCTGAGAAGCATAAAAATATTGAACTCAAAAAACTTGTCAAAACTGAAAACCTTTTTTTCGATTTTTTTTAAATTTTGCCCTCGCACACTATTCATTTAATTTATGCAAGTAGGAAATAATTTGTCAACCCTCTACCCTCATTAACATTCCGGGATACTTCAATTCGTTTGTTTTTTCAGACGAGGAGTGAAAACATTACCGAAAATTGAAGATTTAGTCGGAAAAATAAGCTAGTTCATTCGGAGAAAGAAGTCTGTTCACCCTTTCCCCCAAAGTTGTTCACTATGGTCCTGGCCACCAATGATCGTTATTGGGTTTTAATGTATGTGATAATTCAATTTTTGGTATTTCAATTTTTTTTTTCAATTTTTAACCCGATTTACTATGTAATATTGTCAATGAAAACTAGACTGTTACAGTCTATCGACCAACGGTGTTTGGGAGGGCGGAATACCAACAAAATCCGTTTTGGGGTCTTAGAAGTCCATCAAGCCAATTTTCGGCCATGTTAGATATTTATCTCCCCCCCTCCCCCCTGATAAAATCATTTACTATGCTCGATACTGACCAAAATCGCTTCAATTCGATCAATCGACTCAGTTTGGCGGCGGATTAAATGTATATAAGAGGGGATGACCTTCGGTCTACATTCAGGTTTTCCCCATTTTGGGGGAGGAGGTGCTAAGGAGCTAACAACACAAAAATTGTTCCTTTTTCAGTCAATTGATAAAGAATCCAAAGTTGTATAACATATCCAAAAATAAACCTTCTAGGTCAATTAGGAAGGGAAATATTAGGGATTTTCCCCTTTTTGACCTTGAAAACCCCATTCCCCCCATGAGCTAGGAAGTTGAAATTCGGTTTGTACATTCAGTAGAGGCACTAAATGTACCTTTCAGGGCTCTGACTTTTCAGCTCCATACCCCCCCCCCCCCT
>FIZR01011423.1:0-16570 GCA_900060175.1 Ferrisia virgata
GTCTAATCCAACAAATCTAACTTCTTTTATTCCGTGCCTCTCGCCTTTGTTGCAGTATACGGCACGTAAATGGAGGAGGAAGAAGAAGAAGAAGAAGATTTTCTTACCTTTAAAAATCATCCAACCATTATGTGGAAACACTTCGACCTCGCCCTCCCAGCGCAAGTATTTTTGGCGAGATCCCCCCCTCCCCACGAGTAACTTTTTGCCGAACTATAACGTTTTGAAAACTCTGCACAGCCTTACAAAAAAACAAATTATTTATCTAGAAATATACCGTAAAAAGTTTGAAAATAATAGAGCGTTGAAACTGGTTGTCAGTACAATAAATATTTTTCACTGCGCATGATCCTTCATTTTCTGTAACAGGATCGAAAAAAAAATGGTTCGAATCTCGCTCAATCTCAAGTATAGTCGAGAATGCTCCAAAAAAATTTGTTTAGTTCATACAGGGAGAGGGGGTGGTCTGGTCCTGAAAAAATTGTGTATGAATGTACTTGCGAAAATTATTCAGCCCGGAATTTTGTTAAAAATTAATACAGAGCGGTTTTTTGAGGCGTTGAAAATGAATCCGACCGCAAACAGTAGACCGCGTGGATTGGCTTTGAAACGAACCGGTTTCATTTTTGAAATTCAACCAGATTTATTTGAAATTGATTATGAGGCTTTTTCTCGAGGTGGCGCGAATAAACCGGTTTCAATAATATAAACCGGTTTCGTTTGCAATATTTTATCCAATTTTCGCGAAAAATAGTGTAGTGCTATGTGGTGGAATTCTGAAAATGGATTGGAATTTGAAATTCAGCGCAATTGAACCGGTTTTTAGATGATCTGGTTTTATGTTATTAGCGATGCGTGGTACTTGATTTATTTTAAAAAATTGAATTTGATTTGATTTCTATTAAAATTAGTATCGAGCTATTTTTGCAGTATTGAAAGATAATCAGACGGGGAAAAATTAAGGCAAGTGAACCAGTTCGAATATAAACCGGTTTCATTTTGAAATTCTACTACGTTCATTTGAAATTCTGTATACAGGTGTTTTTTTTTAAGGTGCTGCGAATGAACTTGATTGTGAAAATTAGCGCCTGTGAACTAGTTTCAACGTAAACCAGTTTCATTTCTACAATTTTATCCTATTCCTGTAAAATTTAGTTCATTTCAAGAATTTAGTTAAATTGTATTCGATATTTTCTTTAGAGCGGTTTTTTGACAGGCGAAGAGTAAAATTTGACCTCGAAAACTGATGCCAGTGAACCGGTTCTCAAACTGAAAATTGATATCTAATTTATTTGCAGGTTTGAAAGTTGACGAAAAAAAATTATATAACTCGATTTAGCTAACCAATAAATGTTTGTAGTTAAACTATTTACAAAAGTGAACATACTAAAGGCTGATTTTCTTTTTTTTACAGACAAACCGGCTCATATTGAAACCGGTTCTCTTGCGATAATTTTCGTGATCAGATTCATTTTCATTATCCCAAAAAACTGCGCTCTGTATGAGATTTCAAATAAATTTCATTAAATTTCCGAAATGAGGACCCGGTTTACATCGAAACCGGTTTTTTGCGCTAATTTTCGTAGTCAACTTTGCTTTCAGTTCTTCAAAAAACAACTTCATATTGTATTTCGAATAGATCTGGTTAAATTTCAGAAGTGAAAGTTTATATCAAAACTGGTTCTATTGCGGTTAATTTTTATCGTCGGATTTGTTTTTAACGCCTGAAAGAAACAGCTGTATGCGAATTTGATGTAAATTCGAGATATGTTATCTTTATGTCTAAATTAGTACAAAGCTGTTTTTAAGCTGCTGAAAACAAACCGGACTACGAGAATTGGCTCAACGCGCCAAGAACCGGTTTTGGGATGAATTAGTTTCATTACTGAACTTTAACCAGATTTATTTGAGATATAGTATAGATCTGGTCTTGTATCAGAGACGTAGCGAAGCCAACTTCCGGGGGGGGGGAGGGGGGTAATGGTAAAAAATCTAAAAATTATAATTTTTACCAACTTTTTCAACTTTTTTTACTAAGTGAAATACATATTTTGTATAGTGTAAAAAGCACTGCTTTTGAGAGTCAAGTTCACAAAATCGAAATACATAGGAGAGGAATTTTGAAAAAATTTAATTTTTAGCATTATAATTACATTTTTAGAAGTTTTTGTGAAATTACACAAAAATGAAATAAATGGCAGGTATATGTGTCCCAGCGAAGCGAGGAAAAAATTTTGAAAAAATTGTTTTTTTTTGACATTAAAATTGTGTTTTTAGGAGTTTTGAATTCGTGTTGGTAAGTTACTGTAGTTGGCATAATTTTTCCTTTTTTTCCCTCAAACGATCAGTTTTTATAAACTTTTTCAGCTTATGGTGGGGGGAGGGTGACGTCCCTGGATTGAATTGGTTAAGATCAAACTCGAAGATGAAAATTGGCGTGAAAGAAGCGGTTTCAAGATGAACTCGTTTCGTTTCTGAAACTTAGCAATCTGATGGTGTAATTATTCCAATCTGAAGTCAACTGGATGTCATAACAATGAGCCCTCAACTCTTCGACATCCTGACCACATTACACCCCTTTCCCGATGGTCGGTTTGATAAAAACTTGAATTACCAACATTGGTATCGTTTTTGCATAAATTCGGCCTTCTGGAAACGAATATGCGGTCGATTTTTCATTTGAACCATCTTTCGTGTTTCATTTCATTGCCAAATTGATATTTGATATAGTTTACCTATCTGCGCGTATGGTATTACGGATAAATAATGAAAAAAAAAAATCAATTCCAACGATTGGGTGGAGAAAGGCTCAATTTTCTGCTTTAGTCTTACATTACACCATTTATTAGGAGCATCAAAATATCGGGAGCTTATGTTTGGGCTCTTATTGTTCTAAATTTATAAGATGAACCGAAATGATATTGTGTAAAGCAAATTTCCTGAACAGGCGCTTGAAGAATATAAAAAAATAAAAAAAAAAACATAAACGGATTTTTAAAAAAAAATTACAAACACAAATCCATGTGTACACTTTACATACAGGTAGGCCAAGTGCAGGTATCTTTTAAAACCAAAAGAGAACGGGGAAAAAAGGAAATTCCATTATTGTAGAATAAATCTCCCGAATGGTGAGCTACCATGACGTGTGTATTAGAATTTTGAAACAAAAAAAAAAAAAAAGTAAAACTAATTTAAAAAAAAAAAAACAGAACTATAGAATCGTCGAGAAAAATAATCATCGAATTAACATATTTTATAAAGGTCTGCTCATGTAGCATACAAATACATAGGTGTAGAGGTACGTTGGCTACGTATGCAACTGTGTATGTGTTTGTATATAAATGTATGTATATAAGTGCATACAATCCGAGAATACCCACAGATCCACCCTCTAGGTGTATCCGCATTAATGGCTACTGTGGTGTTTTTTTTTTCCTACGTACCTACATGGCAGAGAGGAACAACATCCTTAGGGCATACAACGTTTGAAACCATTCATTAAAAATGCCAAAACGCCAACCAAAAAACAAAGTAGTAATTTACATAAACGACAACTCGGCTACTGTGTAGTGTGTATCTATCTATCTATGTATACACGTTACGTATAGTACATTTTGATGAACTGAGAGTGAACGAGAAACACCACGACTTCAGCTATACTACTCGTATGTGTCGTAGCCCAATGAGGGAGGGACTAGAGAGCCATGGTACGGTACATGAAGTTCATCCAACCAAGTTACTAACGGTGGATGTTGATCGAGATGGCTTGTCTATAGGGTATCTGCATCAACGTATCATCCTATATACTTGATACTTGTACAACGATGCTACGTTAGTCGACGAGGGAGAACGTAATAAATTAACGTATGGTCAGTTCTTAGGCTATATGTATAGTACATGTATACGATGAGATATATTGAAGGAAGGAAGGACGGACAAAAAGACATAAATCCGCATTTGTGTAGTAGATGCGCGATGATAATGACCACGGTGGTGGTCGATTTAATAAGAAGCGAAAATAGTGTCGTTATTTTTGCTCTCTGATGCTCACAGAGAGCTAGAGAGCGAGAGGCGAGGCAAAGGTTTTTATTAATTTCAAAGCATCGCACATACGTTAAAAGTTTCCAGTGCTCATCGTGGCAGACGGAGGGGAGAAGGGGTGAGACGAGAAAAAGGAGAGGGAATTTACTACAAGCCGGAAAATATCTCTCAGGTTGTAAATCATGAGTGGTGTTGCGTGTTATTCGAGATGAAGAACGATGAGCGACGAACGGAGCGGCCTGAAAAATGATATAAAAACGTCCTCGGTTTGAGGGGTGTAAAAAGCAGCCTGCTTGGAATATAAAAATGAAAACAACATCGTAAACAACCCCCTATGCGATGCTTTTTTTCATTCGAAGGTCGTATTTAACAGCGGGAATTTTTCAATTTCGGCAGGATTTGCATTTTCAGTCGAGTTGTTGTTGTTGTTGTTATTGTGAAAAAAGAACAACAAACGAGAGGAAAGGCGTAGGGTTGAATATTTTCGTCCAGCTATTAACCTATCATACATATTATGTACTGTATACTTATAATATTTAATGCTTTTACGAGTTTTGGGCATTGTTAACAGCTTCGTTTAATTCGGTGTTATTTATGATTACGTAATACGTACAATGTAAGGTACCTAACCTACCTATGTTTTACGATTGCTATATTTCTTGGCATTCGACAGATTATTTTCCTTGGTCGATCATCAATCTATGAACGAGATATATACATTGTACAATGTACTGCGTAGCTTGAGAATCTAAAATCATCTTTTTTTCAATGGAATTTACGTATAAATGGCGTTTTTCATTTTATTTTCAGATATTTTGAGCTATGGTAAGTCTTTTTTAGATCCTATGCCCCGTCACCGTTAGAGCTGACTTACTATAATTCGAGTAACATTTCCTGGTTTATCATTTGTTCTTTTGTTTGTTTTTTTTGTTTTTTTTTTTTTTTAAAGACGAAGGAATATAATACTCTCATTAGGGAAGATTTATGGAAATGAACAGTCAAATATTGCGTTTATCCAGGACTACCAGATCTATGGATTTATCTTTAAATGTAGTGTTGTGTTTTTTTTTTTTTTTTTTTTTGAAATACCTGAAAAACTTTGAAGTTTTATGTGTGGCTTTTACATCTTGGGATTTTTCTGTGGTTTTTGAAGATTTTTAGGAAAATAATTGAGTTTACAAATTCTAGAAAATTTCGCACAAAAATACTATAAACTTTAAAAAACCATTTGTCAGATTTCTGAGCCATCAACCAACAAATGTAAAAGCATGAGGCATGCTTATTGATACATCATGTATGTATACTGTATCTATGTAGAAATTACCAAGTGATTACTAGTAAATTACTGAGTAATTACCGGTAAATTACTGAGTAATTACCGGTAAATTACCAAGTAATTGCCCATAAATGGTCAGTAAATTACCAAGTAATTACCGATAAATTGTCAATAAATCACCAAGTAATTACCGGTCAATTATTAAGTAACTACTGGAAAATTATCCAGTAATAATCGGTAAATTACCGAGCAATAACCAGTAAATTACCCGGTAAATTACCGAGTAATAACTGGTAAAGTACTCAGTGATTACTGGTAAAGTGTCCAGTAATTACATGTAAATTACCGAGCAATAACCAGTAAATTACCCGGTAAATTACCGAGTAATAACTGGTAAAGTACTCAGTGATTACTGGTAAAGTGTCCAGTAATTACATGTAAATTACCAAGTAACCACCGGTAAATTACCAAGTAATAACAGGTAAATTACAGAGTAATGACCGGTAAATTACCCGGTAAATTACTGAGTAATAACTGGTAAATTACCGAATAATTACTGTATAAGTACCCAGTAATTACTGGTAAAGTGTCCAGTAATTACATGTAAATTACCAAGTAACCACCGGTAAATTACCGAGTAATAACCGATGAATTATTGAATAATAACCGGTAAATTACGTAGTAATTTCGGGTAAATTACCGAGAAATTACTGGTAAATTATCCAAGTAATTGCTGATAAATTACCCAGTGATTACTGGTAAATTATAGAGGAATTCCGTTAAATTATCAAGTCACTATCAGTGAATTGTCATGTAATTAGATAAATTTGTCAGTAATTTATTGTTTTTTATCATAAATTACGTTGTAAGTACAGCAATACGAGATTTTTTCTACGTTTTCTCCATGATGACATTCTAGTGATTTCTTGAAAATCATATTAGCAGTCCGTCCATCTCAAAGTTTAATGCAGAGAAGGAGGAGAGGTTAAAGACACGTATGTATAAAAAACCCCATGAATATTTCGATGTCGCGATAATTGGTAGTATTGTACCAATAGTTACTCCAAAAATTTTCAGGTTTAACGTCTGAAAATTGATCATTTAGTTCGCAGAACAGTTATGCGAAACTTTTTAAAAATTTTGATCCGAACCCACTTTTTTGAGGCAATTTTTTTTCAAACTTGCGTTTCCTGAACTGTTTTTTCCAATTTTTTTTGTACATTTTTTGAAATGTCGAATCTTTATTTTACACGTTTTTAAATTTTTTTTTTCATCTTTTTCGAGCTTGAAAATAGGTTGTTTACCCCTATTTCCTCTGCAAATTGAGCTAGGAAGTTGAAATTTATCATGCAGATTTAGTATAGGTCCCGGATGTTCCTTTCGAGGATTTCAACATTTCAACCCCGTCGCATCCCCTTACAATCATCCCAAGACTGTAGTTTTTGTTCGGTTTTTCTTATTTTTTGAGTGTGTTCCTTACATATCTCCCTTTCAAATTGAGCTAGGAAGTTTAAATTTAATATGTAGATGTAGTATAGGTCTTAAATGTGCTTTTTGAGAGTTTCAGCCACTCACTCTAATATCTACCTGTACCCTTATCGCTGATCTTTTTTCATTTCATAAGCGGACAATTCTAATGTAAGATTTTTAAACGATTATAATTCACTATGTGGCGCATTTTGAAAGTGGACAAATGATCGTTCAAATTACTAATCAGCTATTGAAATACTTAAATCTCTGGCGCCCCCTAAAATTTGCTGCCCGAGGAACCGTTTACCCATGCCAGTGAGCTTATCACAGGTCAAGAAAAACATCACAGAACGTTGCTTTTTTTATTCCGCGAATGAAATAATTCGTCATCTCTTTTATTTTATAAAAACTGCTCTTCGCAAAAGGCATAAAACTGACTATGACTGCCATCATCGTCGTATAACTTTCGGACGACGATGGTCCGGTTGAGAATTATTGGTACTATTGTGAACCTATAAAATTAACTATATGTTCTAGTATGCATATATGTTTTTATTTATATGCGTATTTATAGCTGCAAAGGATTCGGGTAATATGGTCATCAATAAATTTTACCCGTTGTCTGGTAGCCATAAACTCTGTAGACCTTTTGTCTGGAACGATTGCAAGCGCAACTAAAAAAAAAAAATAAATAAATAAAATAAAAAAGACGTACAGATACCTTCTTCATCCATACGGAATCGAAATTAAAAATACAAAAACACATTACACACTCACACTGGTATAAAAGCGTAAAAATCACCAGAAAAACTGGATTTTTTAAATAGACGCGAGTGCATAGCGAAATGGTACAGATACATAGCTTGCAGCTTAAATGACAGGCTAATAGAGCGGGAGAGAGAAAGATGTAGAAAAATAATGAAAGAGAAAATTGAAAAGGGGTTAGATCAGGAAGAGGACGGACGCGACTCGACTTAAGTGTATAGATAGCGGGTGAAGGCAAATCTCATCGAAAGATATTATAGGTAGAAAAAGAGATGAAAAATCTTGCTGGTGTGTGTGTGTGTGTGTGTGTGTGTTTTCCCTTGTGGAGATTAGGCTATGTATACTATAGTGGGTTGGGCAACGCGTATAGAGAAGAGAACTTATTATAAGTTGCTTTCTAATGGGTTTCAGAGCCTGTTGTTAAGATCACCTCATTGCTAACACTTATTATTCACCATGTAAACAAGTATATAAATTAGTTCTAAACCTTGTTCGAGCCTACGGCCATGAAACCGGTTCCTCGTATGGTTTGCCGTTTTTGTCTATTATACTGTATTCCTTTTCCTCAAAAAAGTTTTGTACACATTCGTCTGCCTGGTTCGTACAATCGTCGTTTTGGGTAGAGATATTTTGAAAAAAAAAATTAACGCGAGGGGGTATTTTGCATGTGAAAAAAATTGCAAGTATTTAATAATAAATTTTAAATATCGAGCTAAATTTCGATAAAATTTTTCTAATACCTTGACACGTATGTTGAACGTAGTTTAAATTTGTTGACGAAGTGGTTTTGTGGCTATATGCCTCTCTGCTCATCTTGTCTTTGCTTACTCCGCTCCGCTCCACTCGACTCTTCTCCCAGGTTCGTATTTATGTGCGTGTTTTTTTTTTCAATACTTCCAAGACGAAGCGAGGTAGCAGGGTACCCTGACTCGATTCAATCATGTTCGCCATGGGCTTGTCCTATTATTCCGAGTTTCATCTCCTCCGACTACCCATCCATTGTATTTTACGATAACTCGTATAATAGGTTACTTTGTGGTACCACTCTTCTCTTCTATTCTGATGCCCTATTACTAGCGCATATACCTATATAGCGAGTACACGCTACACAGATACACACACTCTATGCACAAATCGCTTAAGTTTCATTTTCTTATATCGTCTTACATCACGGACCAAAAGAGTTAAAGGTCATTTCTAGATCATAGTATGATAACATCTTTTTGTATGTATGTACAACGTTTTTAAATACTTACCGCATTCTCGTCCTAAGATATAGGTACACTTATACCTATATATATATATATAAATATATACATACGAGTCGAGTACACGTACTTACATAGAGGTAAAAAAAAAAAAAACGTTCGTCAGTTTAATTTTATTAGTGCCTTTTTCCTTGTTTTTTTTTTTTTTTTTTTTTTTTTTTTTTTTTTTTTTTTTTTTTTTTTTTTTTTTTTTTTTTTTTTTTCAAATCATTATCATTCCCATGATTATTTTTATTATAATTATTATAAAACATAACACATACGTAAATGTATAACGACCACGAGCTAGGCGTGAAATGAAATGTTACCATTTCTAACTGATGACCTTTTTTTTTTAATGCTGTTCCCGGATTTCAATGTCGCGTCGAAAGTGTCCAACATCACGACGATGCGATGCCTCGCTTTTGTGTACGAGTACTAGTTTGTTGTACTCGTACCTACCTATTCATGTAAGTATACATATGTTGGTGTTGGCGAAATTTTGCCATAGGTGATTGGTAATGCCAATGCGTGTGTTTTGAGACGAGAAAGGTAGAAAAAAAACGTGTGATTTCATTTTGAAATCTGCGTAACTGAGTAGGAATAAATAGGTAGGTACCTGTGGGCAAGAGTCAAAAACAACCTCCGACACACGAAATCGATCAAACTTGAACCAAAATGTTACCTATGGTCTAAAAACATCCTTAAAATTTTTTGACCCCCTACACCTTCCCCCCTTTCGGAATTATCATCCTTCAAATGACGAAATTTCAACACGCGATATCCCTGGAAGGGAAGGGGAGGGTAAAAACTATTGAAATTTTCACAGATTATACATCTTGCTGAGTACTATGAATGAGAATTTTTTGAAAATTTTCAGTTCATATTTTCCCCATTTTTTTTCATGTTGAAATTTTCAAAAAAAAAAAATTGAAAAAAATTTAAGGGTAGGACTCATGGTTGGAAAATTTTTTATTATTTTTTTTAGTTGGTTATCTTTTGCTTATTTTTATTCGCAGTAAAATTTCGAGTGAATACATGAATAAATTGAAAGCACATCTTCAGTGTTTTCAACCACCCTTTTCCCTCCCACCACTTGAACATCTGCTTCTGGAAAAAATTCCAAATCAACCTAAGGCTACTTGCCAGTAGTTGATAAACTCCTTTTCCTCCCCTTCAGACAAACCAAGGCATGTGAAAATTTTTTTTGCAAATTCTTTGATATTTGTCCACCATTTCGGCGTAGAAAACATTTCAATACCTATTTCGCAAAAATTTTAAAAAATGTAAATTTCAAACTCGAACGCTTAGCAAAAATGTTCAGGTTTTTACCAAAACTTTCGTGAGATTTTCTACAGCTCAATATTGAAAACTTTCAAACAAACTACTGTGGAGCCACCGAGACATACGTCTCAAACCTATTTCCATTCATTTTGGGGTTTCAAAAACAGTATATCCGCTGATTTTGAACTTTTTACCTCGATGCGTGAGCTGTGTGTGTATTTATAAATTATTTACAGCCAAATTTTCGGCTATAAAATATAGATTTGAGCTCAAAATTGACAAATTTCAGAAAATTGTGCTTTAATCTATCAAATAGGTCACCAACATGGGTAATTCGAAATTTTATATGCTGATGTTCATACGTACCATTTTTTATAAACTATTCTCCAGCATTGGAAAAATACAAAATTTCCCTAAAGGGTACGAAACGTTCCGAAAGGGCTTTTAATCGATTTCGGAGGTCGAAAGTAGGGTATGTACCAAATTTCAGCTTTTATCGTTGATCAGATAACACTTTAATTTTGAAATGTGAAAAATTCGCCAAAATTTCAGGAATGAACTTCAGGATTTGAAATTTTGGAAGTGCAGTTCTTTTAATATATACTTTCAACAGTTGGAATACCTCCCTTATTAATTAAGAAAAAAGGTTGAAAACGTGGGCTAACCAAGATGATAAAAAAAATTCCAGTCACGAGTCCCCCGTTGGAAATTTTAACATAAAAAAAATGGGGAAAATGTGAACCGAAAATTTTCAAAAAATTCTCATTCGTATGTATAATCTGTGAAAATTTCAAATGTTTTTACCCTCCCATTCCAAAGACATCGCGTGTTGAAATTTCAACATTTGCAGGGTGATAATTCCGGAAGGGCTGGGTGTAGGGGGTACAAAATTTTTTTTTGGTACGTTTTTACATCATGGCTAACATTTTAGTTCAAGTTTGATCGATTTTGAGTCGTGGGTTGTTTTTGACCTTTATTAGGAAAGGCTCCTTATCAATTAAGTAATACTTCTATATCAGGTTATTACAGATTACCGACTTGGTGGAACCGGGGGCGGGGCGGAGACGTAAGAGGAGGGGGGATTGGTAAAAATTATTTCGGTGTTGTAGAAGTCATTAAGATCATCTTTGGGTTAGTCAGAGTTTTATTATATATTTTTTCCCCCCGAAAGACTGAAATCATTTATTCAGTTCGATACCAACCAAGACCTATTAAATTCGATCAGTTGGTTTAGATTGACGACACGCGACAAAAAAAGTTAGTCTGGATGACCTTGGATCGAAGTTCAGGTATGTTAAAATTTGGTGGAGGGGGTGCTGTTCAGCTAGAATAGTTGAAATTCCCTCTCTGCTCCCTTGGCTGACAAAAAATTGAATTTTTTCCCACGAAGTAGGACTGTCGAATCAGGAAAAAAATTGTGCGAATACTTGAATATTTTCGAAAATGGAGTTTTTTATGGTGAATTTTCAAAGCAAGTGCATTAGATTTTAGTATTTGTGGACATTGGAAATTTAAATCCAGCTCTTCTGAGGTAGTGTTTTGGACTATTATCACAAATAAAAATATTCTCCAGCTTCGCGCTTTGAAAAATCCTGCCACGGATTTGAAATTTTGCGCACAGTTCTTGCTTTTTTAGTCTGATTTTCGTTTATAATTATGTGAATTGAAAGAAAGCGTGGATTCGCGATGCTTTATCTCAATCAGTGCCAAGGGAAGAGGTAGTTCAATGAAACGAAACAGTTCACACTACAAAAAAAACTCATTTAGGGCCTGTACTAAATCAAAACACCAAATTTCAACTTCCAAAAAATATGTTTTGGAATTATGAGGGGGTGGGGGAGGGGGTGGAATGAGGTTGAAAAGTCGAAACTTCCAAAAGCCATATTTAGGACCCCCCCCCCTAAGAAATATGCATGCCAAATTTCAACTATGTACCTTTATTTGAAGAAGGGGGGGGGGGAGTTATGCTGGCAACAAACTCTAAACATAAGAAAATCCGCTCAAAAAACTACATTTCTGGGCTGTAAGGGGGCGCAATGGATTTTAAAACTTGAACCCCCCAAAAAGAGACATCTACGACCCCTACTAAATCTGCATACCAAATTTTAACTTCCTAGATCAACTTTGTGTCGAAATAGGGGAGGAACATTCCTTTTCCTAGGTCAGAATGGAGGAGTAAAACCCTCATTTCTCTCCTACTAATTAACGTAGGAGGATATTTTTTAGATATTAGCTTAAGAAGAAACAATTTTCGCAGTTTTAGCCCTTCAGCACCCCCCCCCCGGCGACAAATTCGTGCATAAGTGAATTTTGACCCAAGGTTATCCCCATTTATATATATCTAACCTGCTGCCAAACTGAGCCTATTTGCTGAATTACAGCGCGATTTTGGTCAGCATCGAGCAGAGTAGATGAATTTAGTCATCAAAAAAAAAAAAATTCAAATGAATACCTGACATGGCCAAAAATGGTCGTAATGGTCTTCTAAGACCCTAAAATGGATTTTGGTTGATATGTGATGTAGAAAATCAAGCCAAAAAAAAAAAAACGGAAAAATGGTCTATGAAATTCAAGTCAAAAAAGTGGAAAGAACCGGTTGAGTGGTGTTCGAATTGATCTTGAAAGGTAACTTTGTAGATATATTTTTCATTTCCTATCGATTGTTGCTGTAAGATTTCTATTTTCGAAGGCTTGCGCTCCTCCATCTCACTTTTAAATAAATCTTAACGTAATCTGTTTTTAGTTCGAAAATGTCCAAAATGTCTACCTTAAATCGTGTCACTAAGCCAAGTCCAAATTCATATACGTAAATTATGAACTTCTGGAACCACGAAATGGGCAATCTCCTACCGGGTCGATTTTTGATGGCAAAATTTGAATTGTGTAGGTTTTGCGAGGTTGTATAGTAAATATAGTATGGACTATTTAAATCTATTTTATAGCTATTACGAACTACCACGTCCTGTATTTGGATGGACGTTAAAGGGAATAAAATCAAAAATAAGTACCTATTTCGAAACCTGCACAGCGTTACAGGTATTACGTTAGTGTACCCAGCTCTGTGTGTTTGTGTGTATCCATAAATCAGTCTGTCGACGTTATCGATTTCATTAACAATATTCTCTCTCGGTCATATCTGGTATACAAATTTTGTTTTGTCATCGTTGTCTCTCTTCTCTCCGTAAGGGGTCCGTATATCTGCCGGTACTGCTGCACAGTGTACATGTACACTTAGCTCAGATGGATGTTTCGCTCTCCCTGTTTACTATGGTTATGTACACACGTAGTGTACGTAGACGTGCATCGTACGACTACGAATTCGATCTTTTTTATTTTTCATTTCCATTTTAAAGCTTGTTCGCTTGTCTTATAGCATGTTGCAAGATGCATCAATCATTTTAGTTTATCGTCGCTCTGTTTGCAGTTCCTTCGCTTGCTGAGCTACAGATCGATCGATTATCCACGATGGGTTTTTCATTTTTACTTTTTGTATTCGTTCGTCAGTTTACAAGGGGTTCAAAACTTGCGCATTAAAATATTGTACAGCTTATTACTACGTACTTATTCGAATTTGTAAGCCTTCGTGTATCCCTTATTCTCTTTTCATAATTATAATATAGGGTGCGAAACTCACCATGCATTCGGCATTGTTGTCGATGATTTAGAATCGATTGTGAGTACGTTCTGCGTTCGTTGTACGCAATATAATCATCGTTGTTGCGGCGGTGTCTCGTTTTCCCCCCACCCCACCCCTTTTTTATTCATATTCAATATTTGACGAGACGTGGCGTGACGTGACCAATCCAACGCGACGGGCCCAATACAGGAACGGTTGTGCGCGCTGGTGAAGGTCGATGGTGCATATTTTATGCGAGTGTGATAACTACATTGTTAAATTTGTTGACACGAGTATCTTCGATAAAATAATAATTATATCGACAATCTATCCTTTGTCCACAATTGAATCCTTTTCAGTATAAAATGTTGTTGATTTGAAGTTTCATAAAACTAGAAAATTGCTCATGAAAACTGACTTTTAAACCATTGAGCTTGGACCCTTTTGCCCCCTTTGAAGTCGAAAAAATCAAAAATTGTTTTCAGAGATATACAATACGAGGGGAGTTTGACGAAAAATTCAATCAGTCGGCCTATCGTTGGAAAAAATTTTAATCACGTACCTATTTCAAAAATCATTGGTTTTTTAGTTCAATTTTCCGTGTCATGGCTTCGAGTTAGGTTCAGTTATATTCAAAGTGGGCTGAGAGAAAGGGTGGTAAAATGGTTCTCGAATCCGATTTCCCATGAATCCATTTTCCTGAAAGACAATTTTCCGAATCCCTTTTTCCCAAACACGTGAGATGACTTCGAGTGAAAATTCAATCGAGACCCAAAATTAGTCGCAAGGAGAGAAGTTAAAGATTCCCGAATCCAATCTGCTGAAAATCCATCTTCCCGAATCTGTTTTCCCCCAAACACGGGAGATGAATTTTGAACAAAACTCCGTAATAGGGTGTTCAAAAAATTTTTTGCGGATGGTGCGGAGAGGGGGGTTGAACGGTTCCCGAATCCAATTGCCCGGCAGTCCATTTTCCCTGAAAATGATTTCCCCAATCCGTTTCTCCGAACACTGAATTCCTCAAATGTATTGAAATCTGAGAAATGAATCTCAATTGATCCTGCGCGAGATGTGATTTCCAAAGGATTCGTTTCATGGGATCGTGTTATCGTTCACTTGGTTATGCTGAATACAGATGAAAGAAGAATATCCAAAAAGGCTGCTTGTTGAATTTCAATGATTTTCCGAATGTATGGGAAAATGAATAATGGGAAGGGGGACAAGGATTTCAAAAGCTGGCTTTGAAATATATACAGATAGTCAAGGTGAACTGTTTATGGGTCAGCTTTAAACGTATTCAATTTTCCCTTAGCATTTCAACTTGAAGTCCTAAAATCCATCCTTCATAAAATAAGTCCACTGATGTCAGTCCTGTGATGACGTCACTCTGTTGGTGGTCCACTAATAACATCTCTAAGATTCCTCAACATTTCAACTTAAAATCATGAAATCAATCATTCATAAAATAAGTCCACATCAATTTTTCATAAAATAAGTCCACGGATGTCATTTCAGTCCCTAAAAAATCTATGCCCTGATGTCGGTCCAATGTTAACGTCACACTGTTTACGGTCCACTATGGCCACCTAATGATGACGCTCAAGTGTTGACGATTTCTCCAGGATGCGCTGTTAAACATCTTTCGATGTTAATAAATTCTGGAAACTGTCTTCCGGGAAAACAAATTTTCAGTAAATTGGATTTAGAAATGTCCGTGGATCACCGAAATGTTTCTCAAATCCGATCTCGAGTCTTTCTATTGTGCTTAACACTTTCTTACATGCACCTTTCTCCTCGATAGTTTTGTAAAAAGGAATCGCCGTCAATTCGGTACTACCCATTGTGGTTGGGGGGAGGAGGGGTCCTTGTAATTTACGAACAATTGTAATTGACGTCGAATGGTGTCATTTGGCGCGTACTACAAAAGTCCGTCAACATCATTGGACGATATCAGTGGACCGTCAACAGTGTGACGTCATAATTGGACTGACATCAATGGACGGATTTTAATGGCCCGGAATGACTTCAGTGGACGAATTTTTTGATTGATTGTTTTCATGATTTTAAGTTGAAATATTGAGGAAAATGAAAGATGTTTGAAGCTGACCCTTCAACAGTGGACCTTGACCTTAAATCGATTTTATAAGTTTGAGTTGAAATGTCGTCATCCGTCAACCCGCCGACAGTTGAGCTTGACCCTGAATTGATTTTTAAGATTTCTATCAAGTGTTCTGAGTATTGTATTTATAAATTTAGTAGATTTGGAATAAACTGGTTTGTACAGTTTTTAATGAGAATTGAAAGAGAGATTCTACATTGACGAGCAAAATTTTGAAAGCTCAAAATTGAACTTTTGAGATGAAAGGTCAACTTTCCATTATTATCGTAAAGGTTTCAAGATGTCGCATAAAAATCTGAATAAATTACTGCGAAGAGATCATTTTACGCTTGGTTTAATCGATCAATTTTCAAAGTATGATCTGATCATGAGGCGAGGAGGGGAGGGAGGAGAAGACAACTTTGTTCAAAATTCAAAAAAAAAAAATGGAAAATGTGAAAATGGCATTTTGAATTTTAATAATTCCAGAACTTATTTTTTCGATCTGACCTCTCTAACCCACTCATCTCCCTCCTCTCTACGATTTGTCCAAAGTTCATGAAAATGAAAAAAAAGTGAAGTGACGTATCGATTTTTATCAATTCGAAGTCACTGAGATTAAATATATGTGTACTTCTATATCGAAAGGGCCCATGTTGTCGATCACAGTTTTCGAGATATAGGCGATTTCTTCAAAAATGGTCAAAATCAACGAAAATGGGATTTTTACCGTTTTGGGTACCCCTGACCTTGGTCTATACGTGACGTAAGTC
>FIZR01011428.1:0-18288 GCA_900060175.1 Ferrisia virgata
ATCACGCATTTATGCATATTTTTCTGCTCTTTTGGAATGATGGGTGGGGGGGGGGTGACAGGGCACCAAGTGAAAAAAAAATAATCGTTTTTTTTTGACCCACCCTACTATACAACGAGTTCGAATATTAATATAAGTACGAACCACGAAAGACTGCCGAGTAGCAAGAGAATGATGACGACGATGATTATGATGATGAAAAAATAAAATAAAATAAAATAAGCAAGTACATACAACAAAACGCCTACAGCTTCGCTATACTTTTTTTTTCTATCGCGCCGCGCACGATATTGCAACATTGTTGTTATTGCAGGTTGAATATGCATTTATAGTGTATTTTTTTCTCTATCTCCCCCCCTCCCCCCGCACACACACACACACATGTACTTAATACTTATGTACTCGAGTTAGATCGATAATACCTACATAGAACAACGTGTGGTATTTGCACATCTACGCTCGACTAATAAACTGCATCCGTCTTTATCTTCGATGCAATCGTGTTCAATTTTTTCTCTCTGTCTGTCTCTCTCTCTCTCTCATTTTATCTATCAAAGCATCCGGGCCGGCTATATGCGACCTCTATTACACGTAGGTATAGGTACATAACATATACTTGCGCCGAAATATTGATAAAATGTTGTAGGTAGATGGGTAGAGAGAGAGAGAGAGAGAGAGAGAGAGAGAGAGAAAGAGAGGTACACTGCATAGGGGCACACGTAGCAATTATTTTAAAGACTATACGCGGTGCACGACATCGACAAAGAAGACCCATCCATACACTGGAATGGAGCAGAGTGGTAAATTGCACGAGAAGAAGCTATCAGTCAGGTATACCATAGCTGAAACCTACTTTGTAGGTAAATGTATTAAACAGAAAGTGCATTTAATAAGTATATTATTATAAAGCTACGTATAGGTAGATAGGTAGGTAGGTAGGTATAGAGCGCAAAAAATACTAGGCACATAATGGTACCCTATAAGAATCCAAAATCACTATTAGGTTGGTCCGGCTTCGTTCGGCTTCAGGCTGAGCATTAGTGTTGGTGGTAACAACATCAACAACAACACCGATGACGATACGGACGAGTTGGTTAGCTGCACTTTTTTTCTTCTTCTTCACCTTCACGTCCCTTCTACTGCTATCCCTGAGAACATGACGCAGCTCGCGTACGATGCACAACGAGAATGAACGAGTTTAGATTTCGCGAAATCGTGAGATCGAACCGATTAGAATATTATACACAGTCTCAGAGGTAGGTAAAGGTACTAAGATACTGGTAGTGGGTAAGGTACTCCCCCCCTCCCCCACCACCACGACCACCACACCAACGACTGGTGTAATGCTTTTTTTTTTTAAAGTGTACCTAGTCTTTCGAATCTCGATCCTATATTTTATCTTTTTTTGCCGATCTGCGTGTCCACACGGCGGGTTGGTTGTTTTATTCTTATTATTACTATTTATTTATTTTTTTTTCCATCGTTTTTTTCAACTCGACTCTTTTTCGTATAATAAACGCTTTCACCCGGCCCGGGTTACTTTCTTTGGCGCGGATGGCGGTGCCCGGTGCCCGGTATGAAGGTACGTGTGCTACGTACATTGTACTACATGGTACACGAAGTGAGGTCTACAGTGTTAGGAAGGGCGAGTGGAGGAGGGGGGAGTTGTAAATCTTAATTTTAGCGGTATTCGAATGGTATTCCCGGAAGGTAGAGAGTTGGATGGCCGCGAGAGCTGGACACGCGAAGGGGTGTATTTTACTCTCGACAGATGCTATACGAATGTGCAATTTGATCATAATTACGTAAGAGTCGCTTTCATCATCATCAAATATGGCCTTTTCGTTATTCACAATTTTATCCAAGTACCGAATGAATGACCCTCTACATGCCAGATTCATATGTACAAAGAAATGAACCCACAGCTCGTGTCCTTGCTTTGGTAGGGATGCTCATAATGAGAACCTGCGATAGGATGCAATGAAGGTGGAAAGTAGAAACGGCCAAAAGTCACATCTGGAACATATACCAAGTATGCATATATCAAATTTCAGCTTCCTAGCTCAATTTGAAGGCGAGTTATGCGAAGAACAAGTTCAAAAAATAAGAAAACCCGACCGAGAAACTACAGTTTTTGAAACTGTATGTGTTGTGTGTGTGAGAAGAACCAGGGGAGGGGAGGGGAGGGGGGACTTGCAATGATACTGAAAAGTTTAAACTCCCAAAAGAAACATTTAAGGCCTATATTAAATCTACACATCAAATTTCAACTTCCTAGCTCAATTTGAAGGCGAGTTATGTGAAGATCCAGTACAAAAAATAAGGAAAACCGACCGAGAAACTACTGTTTTTGAAACTGTATGTGTTGTGTGTGTGTGTGAGAAGAACCGGGGGAGGGGGGAGTTGCAATGATGCTGAAAAGATTAAACTACCAAAAGGAACATTTAAGGCCTATATTAAATCTACACACCAAATTTCAACTTCCTAGCTCAATTTGAAGGCGAGTTATGCGAAGAACAAGTTCAAAAAATAAGAAAAACCGACCGAGAAACTTCAATTTTCGGAACCGTGTCTTTGTGTGTGTGAGGAGGGAAAGGGGCGGGGTTGGAATAAGACTGAAAAGTATCTAAGCCCTATACTCAATCTACATACCAAATTTCCATTTCCTAGCTCAGTTTGGAAAGGAGTTATGCGAGGAATAAGCTCAAAATAGACAAAAACCCGACTGAAAAAACTTCGTTTTTGGGACTGTGAGGGGACGCATTGGGTCTGAAAAAGTCGAAACCCCCAATGGGAATATCTATAGTCTACGTACCAAATTTCAACTTCCTAGCTCAATTTGGAGGGGAGGTAGGGGAGGAACAGCCCTTTTTCAAGGTCAAAAAGGGGAACCCCCCCTCGCATCTCCCCTCTTAATTCACATAGGAGGTTGATTTTTGGATATGTTATGCAATTTTAGATCGCATATCGATCGGCTTAGAAAGGAACAATTTTTACAATTTTAGCTCCTCAGCAGCCCCTCGCTCAAATTTGGGCATAACTGAATTTTGACCCGAGATCATCCCCACTCCGCAATATCAAATCAGCTGCCAATTGAAGTCTATTTCCCAAATTTGATCAGTTTTGGTCCGTGTTGAGCTCGGTAAATGATTTTCAAGTTTCGGCAGGGAAAATAGTAAATGAATGTGACATGGCCAAAAATGGTCGTTATGGTCTGGTACGATCCCGAAACGAATTTCGTATTCTGTACCCCCTCATCTGCCTTTGGTCAAAACACCATAATAGCTGGTTTTCATTGACCATATGTCAGAAAGTCTCCTACATCTTAATTTGGAGGAGAGATATGGGATGAAGAGCAAATTCTAAAAATAAGAAAAATCGTCGATTTTGAGGAGGTGCAATTGGGCTGGAAGGTCGATACCCCTGAAAGGCAGCTCTTTAATACGTTGTGAACCTCCACTTCATCTGTATACTAAATTTTAGCCGTGGTGAAAGTGCTGAAAAATATGAAAATTTACCCGAAATATGAGCAGTAATCGTGTAAAATTGTTAAAACTTTGGTAAAAATCACGAAAACACATTGAAAAACCTGAAAATTTGCCTTAAACACGAACAAAAACAGCGAATAAAGGTTAAAAACTGAGGAAAAAATTGATTAAATGCGTAAAAAATATAGAAAAATATGAAGAAAAAAATTGATGAAAAACGTATAAAAATTCAAAAAAAAATTATAAAAATCACAGAAAAAATATTAAAAAATACTTGAATTTGCCTGAAAAATGGGTAAAAATCGATAAAAATTTATAAAAATGCATAAAAAATACAGAAATATATGGCAAAAGTCACAAAACTGTTGTTGAACTTACTTTAAAGATGTGCAAAAATCGTAAAAAAAAAACCATTGAAATATATGAAAATTTGCCTAAAAATGAAACCAAAATATTGAAAAATTGCTAAAAACTAAGGAAAAAATCGATAAAAATGCGCGAAATTACAAAAGAAAAATCAATGAAAAATCGTGAAAATGAATTGAAAAATATGATAATTTGTTTAAAAAAACACATGAAAAAATATAAAACAAAAAACTTCATAAAAATTACGAAAAACTATTGAAAAAAACGAGAATATACTTCATAAAAGTTGATATAAATCGCGAAAGCATGTTGAAAAACGCCTTAAAAATGAACAGAAATAGTGAATAAAAGTTAAAAAACTGAGAAAACAATTAATTAAATGCGCAAAAAATATACAAAAATTAAGTAAAATCCACGCAAATGTGTTGAAAAATATAAAAATTTAGCTAAAAATGTACGTGAAAAACCATCGAAAACTGAGAAAAAAAATTGACGAAAAACGTTCAAAAATACAAAACAAAATTTATAAAAATCACGAAAAAATGTTAAAAAATACGGGAATTAGCTTGAAAAAATGGGCCAAAACCGTGAAAAAATAATAAAAATGCATAAAAAAATAGAGAAAAATTTGGCAAAATCAACTAAATTGTTGTTGGATTTACTTTAAAAATGTGCAAAAATCGTAAATAAAACATCGAAAAATATGAAAATTTCACACAAAATAAGTGTAAAGTCGCGAAAAATTTGGTAAAAATCATGAAAATATGTTGAAAAATATCCAAATTTGCCTATAAATGAAGCCAAAGTTTTGAAAAATTTCTAAAAAAAAAAACAAAGAAAAAACCAATAAAAATGCGTCAACTACAAAAAAAATCAAGTAAAAATCGTAAAAATGAATCAATAAATATGGAAATTTGTTTAAAAAAGTACGAAAAAAATTATGAAATGGAAAACTTTTAATAAAAACTACGAAAAACTGTTGAAACATACGAGAATTCACTTCAAAAAATTAGCAAAAATCGCGAAAAAAAAGTTGAAAAATGCGATTTCACCCCAAAATACGAATAAAAATCGTGAAAAAGTTATAAAAATAACCTAAAAACACAGAAAAATTGAATTAAAACCTCGAAAACATGCTTAAAAAAAATGAAAATTCACCGTAAACAATTTGAAAATTCATCTAAAAATGGCAAAAATCGTAAGCATTACAAAATTACGATTTCTTTTGGCCGGGGGAGAGGGGAGCAGGAAGAATTGTTCCCTTTTGCGCTTATCATTTCTTCTCGTTCTACCCGATGAATTTCAACATTACATACATATTCGAAAAATGAAAAAATACTCGCGTACACACGAAAAAAAAACAAAAAATGGCCTATCGAATATTTCGAAAGCTCGATTTTAGCCCCTCTCCATTTCAGGATCTAATTTTGTGTCATTCAAGTTGACTAATCGACTCTTCGGGAATAGAATTGAGCACAGATCACTTCTACATCAGATCTTTTCCGCGATTGAAACCATATTTGAAGAATAAAAAAAGAATTTTTTACGCTGAAATATGGGAAAATTTAAAACAAGGTCAACTTTAAGCAACCCCTTGCTGCTGAAAAAATTTTAAGTTTTTTTAAAAAATGAAAATTTCATCTAACGTAGAATTTAGTGCAGAATATTTTTATGCCTTTGCTTTTTTTCTTCCATTTGAGGAGGCTTCACCGAGACAGTAAAGTGGTAAAATCAAATCTTCCGATAGTTTCAACCCCCTTCACCCCACCCCCGGGTGGCCCATATCGCGGGTAGTAAGTACGTGGTGAAAAAATTAGCCCTTTAAGCGCGGTATGAACTCGAGTTATTTCAGTTTTCATTAATTTCCCCGCTGTTATTTGTCAATATTTTGGTATTCCACCCCCCCTATGGATTTTACAAGCTGAAATTTTTATTGCTGTACACAGCTGTAAAAAAATTTTTTCATTTGGTGTAAAACACTCGCGGCACTTCCCTTGTGACTAAGGAGGGCGGTGGGAGAATTTTTTTTTAGCTTAAAAATTTTTTGTGCCAAACGTACCCAAAAAAATTTTTTTTGTGAAAATTTCGAAAATTTGAGAACACGGTGGGCTTTTTGCCTACTCTTAACAGAGGACTAATCTTCGGGATCCTTTTGCAATATAATCAGCCTGCGGTAATTTTTCCATCAACCACGATCATCCACAATTTAGATGCAGCTTGCTGATAGCATGTTTAAGCAGAACCACAAATTCGAACTACAAACAACATGTACCTAGTATCTAGTATTTTCTAGGTACATTATATGTATAGCTTTCGACATCGTATACGTGTCATAACACGACCTACCTCATGTACACTGCCTACTAAGTACACGGTACACGTAAAACAACTCACCTCACCCCGCCTAGCTGTTTAAATCACAACTGCTGCTACGTGTATATTTATATGTAATATGTATATGCATATGTAGTAGATCTACATATAACATCATAAATATACATGTACCTAGGCTACCTAACCTATACCTATGCTATCCTATACGAATGGTTGACTAGTGACTACATAGCAACGTATCTACGCGTAGTATGTATTTGGTCAACTGACAAACGTATCAAATCGTCTGACAAAAATGTATACCTACCTAAACTTATGTACTATACATAAATAATACACGCCGCGAGAAAACGTTCCTCGATATTCCACCAGCTTCCTCCACTTTTCTCTTCATCCCACTCGCCCGGTAATAGTAACAATGATAATAATAATAATAATAATAATAATAATAATAATAAGACATTGATATGTAATGTCATTGTACAATATGTACTCGTATGTACCTCTCTTACCTATCTACCAACAGGATATCTACGATCTACATACTACACGTACGACCAAATCAATCGATCAAATCACCATGTAAGCGTACAGGCCGCGCCCCGCCGCCCATCCATATTTACGTACGTGGTATAATTCGTCAGAAATCGCAATGAGCCTATACGTTCGTTTAGTTCACCGTACGTTGAGTTGTGCGTCGTCGCTTCTCGCCTAGTCGCGTCTCGTCGCCACTGTCGTCATCATTATCGTGGCGTATATTTCGATCCAATTCCGGCAACAAAATTGCCTCTATTTCGGTTCGAAACTCCTTCGAGCGGTACAAATTTTACTCATCGGTATACGGTCACGACCTTCGATAGAAATTTTTTTTTCTTCTCTATTCGGCAACCGTCCGCATGGACGCGAATAACAGACGAGTAAATTATTGTACTCGGTACCAATACCTTCCTACATAGTATGTGTTGTGTAGAAGTACCTACGTACACACACACATATATTTATATACACATACATCTAATCTACGTTGTAGTACATGGCGTACAGACCATTATCTCACGCTTATCTTGGCCGACCAAGAGAGGTACTTGCACGAAAATCCATCCTGTATACATACTTTCTCGCGCACTAGTTGGAATAAGTTGAAAAGAAAAAATAGAGAGGAAAAAAAAGGAAGAAAAGAAGCGTCTTAAGGTACAAAGTTAGAATAGAAAATAAAAATAATAATAAAAAAAGAAAAAAAAGAACCACTCGGCACTCGCACCTGCGCGTGGTTTATAATGTACAAAGAGAGCTGAGCCGCATCCAGAAACACACCTATGTAAATATGTATGTATATGGAGGACTAAAAAGTACACGTATAGTGTACCTGAAGACCTACGTACACATTGTGTACGTGTATGCCTGTAGTGCCAGTGCCAGTGCTAGGTATCTTCGCGATGCCCATGCCCATGCCCAGGCCGATGCCGTGCCCGGCTCTTTATTGTGTAGCATACCCTCCGCTTCGCCACCGTTCCGCACCGCACCGCGCGAGACAGACGGATAGAACTGTATCGTAATTAACTGGGTTTATAGAGCAATCGTGATAGGCGGTATTTAACGCTATTGTTTTTCGATCAATGAAACCTGTTTAGCCATCGGCCCAACCATTCATATAAAGGCAAATGCGGTGCTTCTATATACCTCTTAGACCTACCTACTATAAATATATTTTTATATCGCATTATTATATGCTTATAATATTTTTATAATATATCTACACACACACACACACACACGAACGTTTAATATGTGTAGACGTAGCTTTTTACCTACACCTTCGCGTAAGCGCACGCAACAAAAAAAATTACTCGAGTAAAAAACAATCGCGACAACGCAACGCAAACACATCTTGAAAAGAATGAAATTGAAAAAAAAAAACAATTAAACCACACGCAGACTAAGAAATTACCTAATCGACTCGCTGTGAGTAGAGAAAAATCATAATCAAGCTGAGAGCTCGTTCTAATAACTCGTAGAGCCGATGAAACATAGCAATGGTCTGTTTTTCATGCAATGAGTACTATAAAGTAGAAGGAGAAGGGGGAAAGTTCAAAATCCGAAATTTTATAAAATTTCGATTTGATATTTAAAAAAAAAAAAATCTGAACTGCGTTTTTTGAGCTCCGTATAGTTTTGTAAATATTGAATCAGCTCCGCTAAGAGGCTCTATATGAATCCAAGGGCAATATTATTAAAGAAAGGGTATTTTTTACAATTTTTACAATCAGATTTAAATTTTGTAAAATTTCAAATTTTTAACCCCCCCCCCCTCCAACAGTTCAATTTGGGTCCAAAAGTCGAATCGTTGAAATAACAGGTTATAGAGCCGGTTAAAATCCTTCAGTTGAACTTCTTAGTTTTCTCAAGCTAAGATTTATTAAGCCTTCGTTCATACACTAGCCCCTCATTTATTCAATTGACCCATAAAAAATTTTCAGACGTACCTTCTCATGGCACCTTGGGGTTGAACTAATTTTGCGAATTTCTCCCTGTAACAGAGCTACACTGCATTGGAAGAAAATTACAGTCTTTTCAACATAGGGTCCATCTGGGTAAATTTTTTTCACATTTTAGAACTCACCCCAGTGACCAATTAGGAAAAGAAAAAGTTTAAAAATAAAAATTATAACTTATTCTCTAATGCCTCTACAACTTGGTACCTGGTGTTTTCTGCACTAAACGTAAAATGATCATTAGCAGCAGGGTTTCACCATCGCACCCTTTTCTTACTGGGTTTTTAAAAATACCACCTTTTACCTTCTTTTTTTTCACGATGTTCTGTAGAACAAAGGAGGAAATTTTTTTCGCAGAAACGTCCACCAGAAAGGGATGGATGGATATTAATTTTAGACGATTCGCAAAATTTCAATTTTTTTCGCCCCCTCTCCCTTCCCTCGCTATTTTTCAAGGATACTCATCATTTTTCACGTTCTCAGCCTGATTTTCCTACATCATATTATCAATGAAAACCAGGCTATTACAGTCTATCGGCCAACGGCGGATGGGTAGGGGGAGGGAGGGATGAACAAAATCCGTTTTGAGGTCCTAGAAGACCATTAGGACAATTTTCAGCTATGTCAGATATTTATGTTTATGTTTATTTTTATTTTTTTCCCCTGAACGTTAAAATCATTTACTTCGCTCTGTACCGACCAAAATCACTCCAATTCGGTCAATCAGCTCTATACATTTTTTTCTCAAAAGCTCATGGTTTTCAAGAAAAATGGCTTCAAAGTTAAAAAGCATGTGACAGGTTGCTTGAAGTTATTTTTTTTTCACAAATGTCTCTCATTCGGTAGGTTTATGTTAATGGCCTTTATGCACTTGAGTTTTCACAGCTCAAAGTTTTTATTTTTTTGGGGGTTTTTCATAAATATCTCGCAAACAGTACATTCTGTGGGATCAAATTTTGAACTTAATCTCAGCTTTGAAAATTAAGCTTTACATTTCCATAGTTTTTTATGATTTTCAAAAATATCTCGATTACTTCACATGTTTGATAGGTTAGGTTATACAGTATTGGGATTTGTCAGTTCTATCAGGGTAATATCTCGAGTAATATTGATTTTAGCTTTTCAAATCATCTTTAGTTATGATATCAAGAAAGGTCCACCATTAATGTACTTTAGTAAGTCTAGTTTTATTATTTTGTTTGTTCGCATGTATGATTGAAGCCTTTTGGTTCTGACGCGATTTTCTCAGTAAAACTTGACCAATCGATCTGAAATTTTTACAGCAGGTCTAATTCATGTGTAAGAGCAGAGCTGATTAAATTTTGATGCGATTCTGTGCGCTAAAAGCTAAGCTAGGGGAGGGAGAAGCTCAATTTTGGGTAATGCCTTTCTAACGCGATAACTGCCATAGCACTGGAGCAATCAACTTGAAATTTTTGCCTGTAGTTAAATATATAATTTAGAAGGCCTAATTAAATTTTGAAGTCGATTCGTGCACGTGTTAATTTTAGTTCAAACAGTAGCTATAATATCTTAACAATGAGTTGGTTGAGAAGTATCGATATTTTTTATCATTTCATTCCATCTAGGATTACATGTAAATGTTATAAAAAGATCAAGAGTACCAAATTTCCATACAAATGTGAGTTCATCTTGAGCCTTTTCACTCATATAGCGCGATCCTCTATCAAATTATGATGGCAATACTACTAATTTTCCTACATTGTCGTTGCTTTCTGTACATATACAAAAGCATCTTTTAATAGTACACACTATTCTTCACATCTTAATTTTGATTGATTTACTACACACCGTTCGTTACTTTTTTGTATACATTTTTCAGTTCTTGAACATAATGATTACCTGAATGCAGCATGGTTTGTATCACAACCACAATACTAAAATCAACTAAAAAAAAAAAAAAGGCTAAAACATCCGATCCTGATTAATACAACACTGAGTACAATATCACCACCTGCAGCACCCACCCTCATTCCAACGCAACATGCACGCTTTGAAACGTCTTACCTCCAAACTCGTTACCTCACCTCTAGCACCCACCATCATTCCAATGCAACACGCTCGCTTTGAAACGAAATCGTACCTCGTCTTACCTCCGAACTTGTTACCTCACCTCCAGCATCCACCCTCATTCCAACGCAACACGCACGCTTCGAAACGCCTTACCTCCAAACTCGTCACCTCACCTCTAGCACCCACCATCATTCCAATGCAACACGCTCGCTTTGAAACGAAATCGTACCTCGTCTTACCTCCAAACTTGTTACCTCACCTCCAGCACCAAGCCTCATTCCAACGCAACACGCCCGTTTAGAAACGAAATTATACCTCGTCTTACCTCCAAACTCGTTACCTCACCTCTAGCACTCAACATCATTCCAACGCAACACTCTTGCTTTGAAACGAAATTGTACCTCGTCTTACCTTCAAACTCGTTACCTCACCGCAACATCTAGTGACGTCACAAAAACTTTGAAGCTTGATTACAGCTTTTTGAAGGAAAATTTTAAAACGACTTTTGTGCAGACCACCTTCACATTAATGTGAATTTACAGTCAAAATTTCAACCAATTTCATTCAGATGTATAGCCGTGATGCTGTGACAAAGATTTCGAACTTCTATTTAGAGTATAGAAGAAAATTATGATTATTTGTTTGCAGTATGGTTTGTATTACAACCAAAATACTAAAATTAACTGAAAAAAAAAAGCTAAAATATCTACTCCTGGTTAAGACAACACTGTGTACAACACCACCACCTCCAGCACCTACCCTTATTCCAATGCAACACGCTCGCTTTGAAACGAAATTGTACCTCGTCTTACCTCCAAACTCGTTACCTCACTGCAACATTTAGTGACGTCACAAAAACTTAGAAGCTTGATTACAGCTTTTTGAAAGAAAAATGTCAACTAATTTGATTCACCCGTATAGCAGTGATGCTGTGAGAAAGATAGGCCAGATAGAAAATAGATATAGATATAAAAAACTGTACACTACATGTTTGTTATTTAACATTGAGGTACCGACCGACATCTGAGTGGATTTGTGGAAAATCAGATACGCGTTTTGTACATTTCAATATGTATCAAGACCACACTGCATTTGTAACGTTTATCTAGAAACTTTTTTTTTTCAATTTCGCCTGTTTTTGGGGGGTCTGTGGCCCATAGTGTGACGCAGGAAACTGATTTTTCGAAATGTTATGCAATCCAATTTTCATCCCTCAGCACTCCCTCTCCTATATTCATGTCTTGATCTGCTACAAAATCTATATACATACCAAATTTCAACCTACTAGCTTAACTTGGAGGGGAGATATGCGAGGGACATCCTTTCATCGAGGTCCAAAAAAGAAGAAATCCTTACACCTAACGTCCTAATCAACGTAGCAAACTGTTTTTTGTTTTGTTTTTTTTATATGTTATACAAATGCAATTTCGGCTCCTCAGCACTCCCTCTCTTATGTTAGGATAGGACGTCACTTGATCACGTTAAATAATTTTATTATTTAGTAAATATTTTTTCAAATCTGGTGTTCTTAAATTAATGGTATTCTACATCCCTACTCAAAACGGATTTTACTGATATTCTCCCCTTCCCTCGCATCCACATCGAGTCAACAGAACGAAATAACTTGGTTCTCTGTAACAACATAGCAAACAAAGTCAGACTGATTTGTTTTTTTTTTGTTTTCGTAAAATGATAAACACTTCATCAATAGTAAGTTGTGCACCCTGATATAAGCGAGTTTCCGTCACGCCGGAATAAAACTCACGTCTCGCATGGTCGCGAATCCGACATTCTTCGAAGTCTTTGACTAGGAAATAAAAAGTAAATACTCGCAGTCGTCGTACGCAGCTAAGGTACGGTACGGTACGTACGTACATTCACGCATACATGACCTTTACCAACACTTTCGTGCGTACTTGGCTGACACATAGCCGTACATTATAATGTATCGTGGTATCTATCTATTTATTTCTTACATGGTAGACGACGTATCGTACACTCGTACCGATAAATGAATCATAATCATAATACGGACTATACCTAACCAGACACTGTTACAATATACAGAAATACAGCTGCTGCACGACGCGACCCAACCATAGGACGCATCTTTTCAGCAAAGCTAATACATACCTACATATAAGATACGAGAAGATAGTATTGGAAAAAATAACATCGAAGGATTAATCATGACGACCGCGATGCCGATGGTGACGATGGAAAAAAAAAAAACCTAATCAAATTACCATACACCTAATCCGCGTATACCTAGCAATGCTCATGTCAACCACCATCGTATACTTACAGGCATTATACACAGATAAGAGAGTATCTCTGCAACCAGCGGACGCCATTGGAGTACCATTAACGTGCAATATCAGCAGCTTCCCATGCACCTTTTCACGTACCATAGGTCCAGCCAGGTACTAGGTATACAGTACATTTCCCTCCACGTACCTACTTACATTTCTATCACTGTATTCGCATTAGATGGGAATTTTCGTACGGTTATTATTTTTTAATTGGCTACACGTACACGTACACGTACATACTGTTAGACCCTCAGTGCAGTACGCACTACCGTACTCTTGTATATACGTATTATGCACCGATACCGGCTTTCGGCTGCGGCCAGCCGACAGATTCTCACGTAGAAATGAGATAAAGCCGACGACTGACTGACTGACTGACTGACTAGCTGGCTGGCTGGCCAACCAACAACCAACCAATCTACCTATCTATACATAAGTTATGGTCTACGTACAAAGATGGAGTAGTCGTACAGTTTCGATACAAAATTATGCATTATTTGCCGGCCACGTTCTAGGCATGCCGACCCGCCACCGCCGGCCCCTTCATCCATACCAATGTCCGTCCATCTATCCATAGTCGCGATGTTCGTCATCGTAACAGCCAGCTACATACTTTGTATATCCTGTTCGATGCTCCGATTCGGCGATGATGACGATGACGACCACGATGCCAGAGTAGTGGCCGTCTTCGTGGAGGAGGAGGTAACTGACCTACTTACCCAAAGCTATATACTCTTTCGTATATATACCAGCTCAATGCAACTGCTAACATCCAAGATATGGCTATGGTTTTTTTTTTTTTTTTATTTATTTAATTATTTGCCTTTTTTCCTCTTATCATTGTTTTTTTCTACAAAAAGTAGCTTATACCAATTTAACTCCTTCATTTAAGAAGAAATTTTTTCTACATTACATATCCGAAGGTATTAAGGTACTAAAAAATTGATAAGATTATCGGCTTCGGTGTTCTTGGCGAACAGATAGGAGTGGTCGCCCATCGTAATTAGTCGTCAATTAATCTTTCATATTTTTTCTACGACTGAATAACGACTCGCATAAAGTAATTACATAATATGCATCGAAGCTCCACTGCCAGATATTTATATGAGTCATTTTAAAACACGTCACCGTCTTCTTATGAAAATTTTCGACAGTAAGCATTAGAATAAGAAACCACACTTACGTCGATCGAAAATGAAATTAGTATTATAATTTCAACGATATTGTGAAAATTTGTTTAAATATCTATGAAAATTCATTTTAAAAAATGATTAGATCATCGTTAAAATATGTACGCCGATATTACGTTAGAATCAGGCGGGGACAAAAAAATTACAAAATATTGACGAAATTTTTTTTTAAATTAATTTCTACAGAATTTCAATGATTTTTAACGGTACTTCGTAGTGAATTTTAAATTTACATTTATAAAGCTACCTATTTGATTTTTTTTAATTAAATAATCGGAATAATACGTTTACAATATTTTCTCGATCAAATAAATCAGAATTGCAAATTTTTTTACAGCACTTTGAATTTGAGCGAGATCTAGATAAATACCGGCTAGAAAACCATCGGAAATATTTAGAAGGATTATAAGCGATGCAATGACTCATAAATTATCAAAAATTGTCCAAGACTTTTTTTTTTCGGAGACTACGAAGGCCACTCAAGGGATGAGAAAGTTACACGGTGATATTCAGTGTCTCCAGATAATTTAGACAACGAAGCCAGATGATTACGGAGATGACATCATTTTCTCTTATACTATTTTTTCTTGTTAATAATTTTTCAAGCCCCCCCCCCCGATATCCATTTGATTTACCACCAAGCCAAGACGTCTAAGAAAAGTAGGGATTTTAACGGATACCAGATATCAAGCTTCGTAAATAAAAAAAATTAATCTACGTACCGAATTTCAACCTCCTGGCTCAATTTAGAGGGGAGTTATGCGAGTAGCAAAGTGAAAAAATAAGAAAAAACTACATTTTCGAGGCTGCTGAAAAGTCGAAACCTCCAAAAGGTACATGTAGGACCTAAGCTAAGCCAACAAACAAAATTTCAACTTCCTAATTCAATAAATTCGAAACATAATAAAATTCGCCTGAAAAACGGCATTTTGTGGCCGTAAGGGGGGCGGGGGCGATCGACGGCAATTGGTCTAAAAAGTTGGAACCTCCAAAAAAACATATGTATGTCCCCTACCGAGTACATATAGCAACATTCAACTTCTTGGCGAAATTTGGAAAGGAGATAAGGAAGGAACAGCAGTTTTCAAGGTCAAAAAGGGGAAAACCCCTCATATCTCCCCTCCTAATTGAATTAGGAGGCTAATTTTTAAATATGTTATACAATTTCGGATCGCCTAACGATCGGCTTAAAAAGAAACCATTTTTGCGATTTTAGCCCTTCAGCACCCCCTCCCCCAAATTTGGTCAGGACTGAATTTTGATCCGAGGTCAACTCCATTCCACAATATCAAATCTGCCGCCAATCTAAGCATATTCCCTAAATTTAATCGATTTTGGTCGGTATCGAGGTGAGCAAATAATTTTCAATTTCGGGGAGAAAAAATAAAAAAAAAAATAAAAATAAAAAATAATTATCTGACATGGCTAAAAATGGTCGTGATGGTCTTCTAGGGCACCAAAATGAATGTCGTCGATATCTCCCCCTCTCATCCACCGCAGGTCGATAGACCATAATAGCCTAGTTTTTAGTGACAATATGACATAGAAAATCAGACTAAAACTCAATCATTTTCCAATTCATGGGAGGGAAGGGGGGTGCTGGTGCTGAGAAGCAAAAATTGCAAAGAAATATTCGTTCTTGAGCCGGTCAAAAGAGAATCAAAAGTTGTACAATATATCCAAAAATTATCCTCCTTGGTTAAATACGATGAAAAAAATTGGAGCTTGTTTTCCCACTTTTTGACCTTAGAAAAAATATTAATTTCTCACATTTCTGCTTTCCAAATTGGACGGTGAGGTTGAATTTTGGATTGTAAATTTAGTAGGGGTTCTTAGGTATATCTTTCGGGGGTTTCGATTTTTCAGCTCGATTTAATCTCTTCACAGAGCTCAAAAAGGTAATTGTTTTGGGCAATTCTTCTTACTTTTCTTGAATTCCACTCCAAATTGAGTTAAGAAGAGCTAGATGTTCCTTTTTGGAAGGTTTCGACACCTCAGTCCCGTTGCACCTCCTCACAGATCCGAGTAAAAAGTAATTTTTTGGACATTTTTCTTATTTTTTGAATTTGTCTTCTCCATTCTCTCCCCGCCCCCCATTGAGCTAAGAAAGGGGGTAAAATTTAGTATGTAGACGTAGTAAAGGTTTACATGGGTCTTTTCGGAAGTTTCGATTCTCCTGCTGAACTGAACTCTGAAAAAATGTTTTCAATTTTTTTTTTCATTTCATGAATGTAGCAGTTCACATTACCCCAATATTGACACGAGTTTTGCGCATATTTAGCTTACCTCTCTCCCCTCTCCAAATTTTAACGCTAACAAATCCAAAAAAAAAATTTTTTCAATGCACAACTAAACAAAAAATTTTGTAAAATTAACACTTTGTGATTTTTTAAATTGATGCAACAGTGAATATTGCACGTTTAAATGGAATTCAGCTCATATCACTCCACCCTTCTCCCCTCCTTCCTCATTGAACCTGAATAGCCGTTAAAAAAATACAAAACTACTAATACGAATCAATATCAATTGAGGGTCAAGAGAAAACATTTTCACACAGCACCTAGCAAATTTTGAAGAAAAAGGAAAAAAACACTACTTTCTCAACACCTCGAAATTTTTTCACCGTCCTTCAGTAACTAAAAATACTGACCAGACCCCCTCCCCCCACCTACCTCACCAAAACCTCCTTCACTGTTCAAGAAATGTTTTCTCATCCAATTTTTGGATTTTCTCCCCGCCCTCCCCACTCGACTGTCCTACCACGTTGGAGGGAAGAACGCTGAAATGGCGTTGATGAGAAATTCAAGACGAAGACCCGAGTAGAAAGGGCGAAAATTTTGAAAAATTTCAAGAATGAGAGCGGCCCAAAAATGGCCAATTTAAAGCCTCATTTAGAAACAAAGAAAGTGGAAAAGATCCAAGCGAAGCGAGCCTGGAAATGTTTTTGTTTCGGAGGAGACGGATTTTTCACCACTTTTGAGCATTTTTTTTCAGCCTAATTTCATTACATTTTCACCACCTTCGACCTTCATTACCCACTTTTCATTTCATTGCTTTTTCACTACTTTCTATACTTTCACGGTGCTTAAAAATTGGCTGAAAATTAGATAAAAAATTGAAAAAAATATGAAGAAAAAAATTAAGAAAATTGACCAAAAATTGCAAAAAATTGTTGAAAAATCGATAAGAATTGAGCTAAAAATATGAAGAAAATGTCGCAAATTGATTAAAAATCACGAAAAAATGTTGAAAAACATGTGAAGATTGAAGTAGATTATAAAAAAAATGTTAAAAAACATCGAAAATTGCTCAAAAATAACGAAAAATGATCACAAAGTAGGTGAAAATTGATCTGAAATGTGAAAAAATCGTTAAAAATCATCTAATATTGATGAAAAATTGACAAAAATCATATCAATGAAATTTGGATAAAAAATTGAGAAAAAATAGATGAAAAATGAAAAAAAATTTAAGCATAATTTGAAAAAAAAAAATTGCTCAAACGTTGGGAAAAAAAGTTGAAAATTAGGTAAAAACGGGTAAAAAGTTGACAAAAACATGAAAAAAATGAAGAAAATTGAGAAAAAATTACGAAAAATTGTTGAAAAATCGATGAAAATTGGCCTCGAATATGTAAAAATCGTCAATAATCAATAAAACCTGGTTTAAAATTTGGCAAAAATACGTATGAAGTAAAATATGAAAAAAAAAAAATCCTTAAAATTCATCAAAGATTGATTAAACATCGCGAAATATTGTTAAAAATCAAGAGAAAACTTACTTTAAAACATGAATACGAAAAGTAATTACTGCAAGTTTCGATTTCATCAAAATTTTTGTAAAGTATTTGTCGAAGAAATAGTCTCGTCTCGATTAAAGAGGAAAGAGGATTACGAAAAAAATGAAGTAAACTTTTCAAGAAGAGTACGCGGAAAAGAAGAGAAGAGTGCAGGGGGATTATCAATTATCGACAGGGCCGGCGATAGGTTGGGAGAGGCCCTGGGCAGCATTTTATGCTTGGGCCCCTTCATTTTTTCGAATTTTAACAAAAAATCAGCCCCCTTTATTTTTT